>QGOI01000196.1:0-31931 GCA_003313885.1 Boletus sp. MG55 | reverse complement strand
CCCAAGAGCGATCTAATAATCCACCATCGCCCTCTCCAAACGCAGATAACACGTCCTGGACGCGTTGTTTCCACTCTTCGCCTTCCCCGAGGCCTTGCTTGCTCACGTTATACCATATCCGTGCGTTTGCATGCACATCCCTGAGCGAGCTAAGCCCCACGACGGTCGGCATTTCCACCTCTTTTGCCTTGTAGAAAGCATATTCCAAAGCAAGCTCGGGCAAACCGCTTTCGCCGTCAGGCTGCTTGGACACTCGAGCAGCTCCCTTGACGGCTTCCTTCAGGTCCTCCGACGCCGGGTGCCAAGCAGGTGGGTTGGGGGTAAGAAGCCCCATACTAAGCGGGGATGCAGTGATGACTTGCTTGACGCCAGCCCGCCGCTCAAACGCCGTCTTGAAGTCCAACAGCGTGCGGTTCTGGAGGTTGAGATGACAATACGACATGACGACGTCCAAAGGCTTGTACGGCGCCGTATGTTTGACCAGAATCGCCAGCCGTAGTAGGGTAGGCAAGGGATAACCTGGGCGATCGCGGTCGTCTCGACGACGGACGCAGCGCGATGGAAAAAAGACGCACCGCTGATGCCCACCCGTTTGACGACGCCTGCTTCTTGTTGTCTTCTTAGCTCCCCGATGGCAGCGAGAACTTCCCGATCGCCGTCCCCGTATATGTCTGCCTCTTGTCCTTCGCCCAGCCCATAGGCGTCTGCCTCGGTGCCCAACGCAGCGCGATGATCGCCCGACGTCCTGGGTACCTTGGATTCGGCAATGAACTCGACGTCGTGCAGGTATACGATATCGAGGTACGTCGTATGCAAGCGCGCAAGACTGCGCTGAACGCTGGCGCGGACGCCTTGCGGGGTATAGTCGAACGCGTCCCGCACGTTTCCGAATCGGCCACACTTTGTGAACTGCACATGGCACGTGTGTCAAGTACGGGCCACCAACGACGCGGGGTACGCACTATCTGATAGGACGACCGGGGGAACGCGTTCTCGAGCGCCTTCAATGCGTTGCCCAAGATGATCTCGGACGGTCCATAGTATGGGGACGTATCAAAGGCCTGGATGCCATACCTGTCCATGTCCGATCATGTCTACACGGTACGCCAATCGCAAGACGTATGCGTAGACGCACCTCAGCGCGAGCCTCGTCGTTCTCAGAGGCGTGACGCCTCGGATATGATCGTCGTCGTTGTAAAAGGCTGAGAATGCAGCTGCGCCGAGTACGACGGCGGGCACGTTCGGAAACGCGGCGTCGGCAGGCCCGAAGCGGGTCGTCTAAAGCGGAGGCGTCAACGCACGTAGGATAGAGAAACTGCTCATTTACGATATGCTTTGCATCGTCTGCCTTGTCGATATCCTCGTCAGGGATGTCTGCTAGCGGTGGAAGAGGAAACGTTGGTTGCGGCGCATCTAGTCTTTCCATTGTCTTTGGTTTGATAAGCAACAACGATAAGATAGAGAGAACAGATGAGTGAAACACATTGGACCCGCTTTATACCCTCCCATGCGGGTGAAATTCCCAAAGTTGTAGGATCACATGGCCAGACAGGAACCGCACGTTTACACTGTCCAGGTGGCAAAGAAGATTCAAAGGATTGTAATTGGCACGTCTATCGCACAAAACAAAGCATGTGGCCGGAAAGAAAAAAGTAAGCGACTGCAACTTCCTTGGCCGTTATAGCTTGTCCCGCGTCCAGCTATGGGCGTCGGGGCCGATCAACGTCTGCCAGTTCAAAAAAGGCGGGACGACAAACCTCTTGGCAAATCTGCCAGACGGATCCATCAGCTTAGTATTTTCGTCGGGCTTGACACTGTTCCAAGGGGTAGGGTTGCCCCTCGTCCAGACCACTTTAATGCCAATGGTGAGGCCCAGAACGGAATGTGGAGGTAGAACTTACCGCTAGGGCCTGCAGCAAGACGTCCTAGGTACCACCCAGCACCACCGACAGCCAAACCGATGACTGCATAACTATGTTGACTCATCAGTGCGTTGGACTTGGTTGAAAATCGGGACGTGCGTACAGTGGTATGGCCTGTAGGAAGAGGTTAGAGGACCTCGAGACTCAACGAGAAAGGGACCCAACTATACCTCGACGGCGTACCAGTTTCGCATGAATTGCCTTGCACCTTTGCTAGCCATGTGGGATGGTCAATGTGATGGGCCTGTTTATGTTCCAGCGGTCGGGCTGTAACGAGACGTGATGGCTCTCACGGTCATCCACCTTCCGGAATCTTCCGACAGCCGCTGTAGACTCATCCCGGAATTAAGCCAAGGTTGATAACAGTCCTTTGTTTGTGGGCGAGGTAATGGAATTCCTCATGATGGTACAAGCAAACAAATGTGGAAAACTTTACAATCAATACCAGTCCAATGAAATATGCATTTTATCACAGAAAGACAGACAACTCTCAAACAACTGATTCAAGGTCACATTCATATGGATCAAGAAGCATAGACATATACAAAGTCGAAGGCATGAACAAATGTCCTAGAGTTTCTTTTTTTCTTTTTTCGAAACATGAATGGTATAAGTTACAGCGACAACACGATGTTGGCACATCATAATCCCACAAGCACCACCGCAGCACACGGAAACGGATGCTTGGGAAAAACAAGAAATATGTGACAAGCAACCAGCGAGGTCAAGCAAGGCGAGAAGATGCATAGAAGCATAGTCTGTCAGAGTTCCGAGTGAGAGAAAGGCATGCTTTGAATGGACAGCGAGATGCCACCAAGATTGTCGCATATAACCAGCGAGGGTGCACTCACGTCACAAGTAAACATCGCCTGCGCTGCAACCGTTGCAAGCGCGCACCATGCAACAGGGTGTTATCCCGTTTTGCTTCTCCAAACTGAATCTGCCCCTCAGTTTCTCCAACTGCCTAGCCTTCGGGACGAACCTCCGCTGGGCTAGGCGAGTTGCACCAGTGCCGACACGCGACGGAGAGGTGGCAGTGTTCGCGGCTTCCGCATCCAGACTGCCCAAACTACTGGGAACACTATACGATGCAACCGCGGCCGCACCTGGCGTCCACGAGGATGAAATGAAATTTGATAGTTTCTGGAAGGGTGATCGTGCCGCAAGCGGATTGGACATGATAGAAGATAATGAAGTGTCTCGAGCATGAAGATATTTACAAGCGCTTGATGATGGAGGGTCGGGACCGTTCGAGCCATTCACCTCCGACGTGGCACCGCCACTTTGCGTGGAGCTGGGGCATCTGAGAGCGGATATGGAAGCGTTGGCTGTGAAGCGCAATGGACAAATGAGTTGAGCGTACTCATAAATAACTTGGAATGAGGTGGGGTGCTTGACTGACTTTGCTTCGCTGAAATGATCGACGTCTGCACTTTCGAGGGCGTAGAGTAGGATTTGGGTGGGGTCACCGGCTGAGGGATCGACGACGATGTTTTCTTCGAGGGAGGCGTAGAGTAAGCTGATGGTGCTGTGAAGCGGCCAGACACGTTCTTGGATGGCGTGAACATGATTGATGGTGTCTTGGGAGACATGGACCGTAGCGAAATCGCCCGAGGAATCGAAGAGGGTGGACTGTCGTTCCTGCTGCTCGGGCGAGAACCACTGCTAGACGTAGGTGGTGACGAACGCGGAGGGGAGATCATGCGTTCAACGCGCCTAGGCTGGACTTTGGGAGGAAACACAAAAGTCAAGGAGCTCTCATCCTCATCATCTTCAGCCAACTCAGGAATGGGAATGGGTTTGCTTAATATGGGATCGTCCGCACGAGGGCGCATACTAGTCTCCATAGGAGGTATGATACGAATTTCGGGAGGCGGTGTTATGGAGACGTCTGGGGGAGGTGTCACACAGATGATAGGTGGAGCGTTGAAGGTGAATCGAATTCCACCTTCCACTTCCTCACCGACCAATTCGTCGTCGGCATCTGCAACATCCTTCTCGTCTTCTTCGGGCCCAATATCAAGATTCCTGGATGACGTAAATTCGACCACGATACCAACATCGGAAGGAAGAACAAAAGGTGGCAACTCGTCGTCATCGAAGGCGAATCGGAATGCGGATGAGAATTTGCTCCGGTTCATTTCCTCAGAGCAAGGCGGGCTTCTGTCAACGTCATCCAAACATCCGAAAAAGCGGTCGACCTCGTCATCTTGCTTGGCGGGAATGGCAGTCTTTCCTCTAGGGAAGGTCCAAGTCTTGGAGAGTGACGCACGGGATACATGAGTCGGATGGTCAGGCAAAGCGGGTGAGACCGGACGCTTAGGGATGTCTGCGGCAGAAGCTTTGGATTTGGTATCAAGCTCGTCTGCTGAGCCAATGGATGAGCCACCTGGACTAGAGAAGCTGAGATCAGATTCTTCCTCGTCTTCATATCCAGCCAGTCCGTTCTCTTCGTCAGAAAATTCGACTTCCTCTTCTACGACCGCATCCAAAGTGAACTCGGCCTTCGTGAAACTGTCATCCGCGGATTCAACATCGGTTGTAGAGCTTTCAGAGTCGATAGACTGGAATCCAAGTCCATGGGGACGCGTGCTGACTGGTTTTGTAGGAAAATGTGGCCGTCTCCAAGTCCCATTGACTGTGTGAGGAAGTTTGGGTGTGTTCAGGAGGCCGGCATCATCCAAGAGTTTCTCGAGTTCTTTGCGGCGTATACGCTCCTGCTCAAGAGCAGCGCGAAGACGCGCACACTCATCGACAGCTGCGTCCACATCCTTGAGACGAGCGTTGAGCGTCATGATTTCGTCCTTCATTCCGTCACGCTCACGCATGAGGACCGCATTTTCAGCCATAGATTGGGAAAGTGCTGCAGCCTTGACTTCCAATGACTTCTCGAGGCCAGACTGCTCCACTTCCAACAAACCGAGGCGACTACGAGCAACCCAAGCCTCCCTCCTCTCCGATTCGATCCGCTTGGCAAGCATACTAACCTGCTTATCCGCATCTGCCACACGCTGTCGCCACCCATCAACGTCCCGTTTGAGCTCATCACGCTCAGCTTTGAGATCTGAAACGAGCTGCAACATCTCATCGCTGGGCTCGGAAGATGCCGCGGAAGCATCTGAAGGGTGCGAAATGTGATGAGAAGAAGCTCGATTTCTCAGGGTGCGCTCCAACTCGGTGAGACGAGAGAGGAGCACATGATGGGATCTATATAAAAAATGCTGGTCTGCGGCAGAGAGGGGTTGTTCGATAAGGGTTTCTTGATCGCTTGCAAACGAGAACCTGCATTCGGTAGGGGTCATCTCGGGAGTCGGTAGAAGGAACATGTCTCGAGGGATCGATTCCGTGGAACGCTTGTAGGAAATGCTGCTGCGCCTTTTTTTGTCGAAGTCACAGGGAGCGGACGTACTCTCACTGCAGGTGTACGAAAAACGCCTTGTGGATGGCGTTTGGCTGATGCTTGAAACAGAACCGTCAAGCGAGGCTGCGGCAAAAGGTTTTCGAGCGTTTCGGCGGGTGCCTGGAGTGAGAGTAGGGGTGGGGAGGTTGCCTGCGACAGAGCTCATAATACTGCCCCGTACGAGTGACAAGGGACGTAGGTTGAGACTGGCGGGACGATGTCGAGTTGTCACCTTGGTATGGGGGTTCATGGCTTCCCGGGGCGACTCTTTGAGTTCCTCGATCGAATCAGCATCACCATTCTCTTCTTCTTCCTCCTCCTCGACAAGAGTGCCAAGCTGATCCTTTGAGGCAGACGTAGAGCCAAACATCTTGCCGAATGAATCACGCTTGCCAGCAAAGTTATTCACGCCGTTCAGACCAGAACCAGGTGGGAACGAGGGTTTGGTAGCTGGAATGGAGGTTGAAGCTGAGACAAAAAGAATTGGGAGAAGGTACTCACGAAAGTCAGACGGCTTGGTGGTGTCGGGTGAGGTGATATCAGGAATCTCGACTTTTGAAAAGGCAAGGTCTGGCTTTCCCTCGAGGGCCCAGAGGGCTCTGCGTCGGATGGAATCCTTGTCGCCCAAGTTGACGTTGTCGTCTGAATGCGCTGTGGGAAGCTCTGGGAGGGAGACGCCCATCAGTTCGGCCGACTCACGGCGAGTGGAGACGGATGAACGACGATGATGGTGGGAAGTGGGACGTTTGGAGGGGGGATTGAGAGAGACATTAGCGTTCAGAGGGGGGGAATCGAGTGCAGAAGGCGTGAGAGAAGGGGCAGAGGAAGAAAGAGGAAAGGAAGAGATGGAGTTGTTACGGGAGCGAGATCGTCCGTGCGAGTGCCTAGAGGGGGTATGAAGGCTCTGGGACGGCGCGCCGCCACCCATCTTGAAGGAGTGAAACTGTTAGGGAAATGAGTGGGTGATCACGAGAGGAAAGGAGAGAGATACTCTTTGCCTGGCAGCCATGTCCGAGTCCTGAGCGTGTTCCATGAGTATATAAAAAAGAGCGTGGGTAGTTGAAGAGAGAGTGGTTGGACGAGGAAAGGTGCTCAGCGTCGTCGTTGGAACCGAACGAATATCACTTGTTGCTCGCTTCAAACTCCGACTCATTACGATCATCATGCACCCAGAACACACCGCCTTTTTCCTATGCGATCTACAGACTCGCTTCAGTAAGCACTCAACCCGTCTCAAATCGACTGATATCCACCTCCCAAAGGATCCGCCATCTACGGGTTCGATGAGCTCGTCTTGACCTGCAACAAGATGCTCAAGGTCGCCCAGGTTCGCGCGCCCACCGTCCTGGTTCCATCCCTTGACCCCGAACGACCATCAGGTCCTTGGCATACCCGTCATCGTGACCGAGCAGAACCCCAGAGGTAATAGTTACCCCCACGCTCCGCCGCACGTACCTCATCCTGCACGATCCAGCTCTCGGACCCACTACGCCGGAAATCGACTTGCCGGCGCTTGCTGACTTGCATGTTGCGACGATCGAAAAGTCCCTCTTCTCGATGATGGTCCCTGAGGTCAAGGCGCTGTTGCAAGAACGCCCGCATCTCACATCCGTCGTCTTGTTTGGCATCGAGGTTAGTTTACCCGAACCGGACCGTCTGTCCCTCTGACGTCAGTCCAGTCACACGTGTGCGTCCTCCAAACCGCCCTCGATCTCGTCCAAGACGGATATGACGTCCATGTCCTCGCGGACGGCGTATCCAGTTGTAACAAGGAAGAGGTTCCCATCGCACTCGCATACATCCGCCAAGTCGGCGCACACGTCACCACGAGCGAGAGCGCCGCCTTTCAACTTCAACGTCAGAAATATCTCGTAAAATCCGGTCCTCCTTGCTAATGTGACTTGCAGGAGAGTCGGGGACGCCGCGCTTCAAGGCATTCTCCGCCGTAATAAAGGAAGAGAAGGAGAACACGGTAAAGACGTCACAAAAGCTGCTGCAGTATCGTAGTTCGTTGTGACCTGTACTAGTATGTAAAATACGACCATCTTATCTTGCTGGCCGTGGGAAGACTGCTTGCAAAGACGCATCTTGTCTCTCTCATCATGTTCGGCAGTCTATTCCGCCTCGCCGTCGACGCCCTCCTCTTCAGCGCATTCCTTGCTGGCATCAAGCGCTCGACCGGCCTCACGTATGTTCTTTATAGCCATCCATCCAGCCCTACTCACCACGACATCTCAGACCCGCGCTGTCCCAAGTACCCAACAAGGACGTTCGACGTACGTAGCTTCTTCGTTTCGCCCCAGTTCTGTCTGATCAAGCCGCAGAACTGCTACGGACATATCTCGAGTTTGGTACGTCTCGAGTCCCACACCCCCGGCCTCGGTCGTCTAACACGAGGCACAGGAGAGTATGCCTTTGACTTTGCCGTAGTCGTCTTTGGGGTAATCCCGCTCGTCGTACGTCAGAGCGGCCTACTGATCCTCCTCGCAGCGCTCCAGTTCCTTCGAACGCAAGCAGTAAACGCTTCCCGTCATTGGACGACTGGTCTTTCGCTTCTCCTTATACTTATATCATTCCCTACTCGTTTCGTACATTATGAGCACGCAATCACACGATCATCGTTTTCACACCCTGTATCATATGATCCAAATTATTATTCACAAGGAGTCAGACGCCAGGTTCATCCGAGAAAGTTGAATACAAAAAAGTGGAGCACGATGGAGCCCAGTGCGAAGTCGGCAAATGCTCTGTCCGTGCGCGTTGAGCACGCACGACGGGGACGAACCAAAGGAGAACACACCTCTCGGGTGACACGTCTTTGAACTCGGAGCGGTTTTCGGGGTGGACTTGCGCCCGTAGCGACGCCGCGAGGACGAACTGTCCGACCGCGCTCGCGAATCTACACGTCCGGTGAGCCAACGAACGCAACCAGCGACAACGAGGGCGTACCCGGCCAAAAAGGCGTTGAAAGGAAAGGTGGTGACGAGAACGCAATACACGAATTGGACCACGCCGGAAAGGACGAGGAATACCAAGAAGGCGTCTATGAACTTGAGACGGTCTGGTGTCTGGTGCAGGTACGACTTCCAGAGCGCGGACATCGTGTGCGACACGCTCGGGAGGGTCGTCTGCGAGGATGATTTTGGGCCAGCCATATGTGCTGCGCGTGCGACGTGGTCAGAGAGGAGGTAAAAGTAACAGTGACCGAAAACGGAAGAGTCGGTCCAAAGCAGTCACGTCCGGAAAAAAATCAAGCACACACATTCTCCCGGTCATGAACACCGCTGGATTCCGTCTCGCCTCCTCGTCGCGCTCCACCGCCCTCGCAGCCTCGACATCGGCAAAGACCTGTCGAACCCCATGGCCAACACGGCGACATGTGCACACCCGCAAGCCGCTCCCCTACAACATCGACGACGGTCTCGGACACTTCATGTCCCCCCGAACCCTCCATATGATCGCCGTCGAGTACCAACAAGGCCTGCTCGACCGTCTGAACCAAGAATGTCGCGGTAAGCTACTTTTTCGCGCGCTCGCACGACCTTGATTCGAACCCGAACCGCTAGACGTCGAGGACAGGCGGAAAACCGTCGCCCAGCTCGTTCTCGACACGGCTCGATCTCAAGACAGAGCCACCACGTTCAAATACGCCAGTCACGCCCTCAACAACAGCTTCTTCCTCGACTGCTTGGTAGGCCATTCCACCTTTTTTTTTCTTCAGCCCCCCGTCTTCCCCTTTTTCAACGACACTATTTTATAGCGACCCCCATCAGAGGACACGGGCGAAAGGGTCGTCGACGCAAGCTTCTTTGGCACCGCCGTTCAAAAGCAATTCGGCGGCTTCGATTCGTTGCGCTCCTTGTTCTCCGCCGCCGTCAACGGCATGGCAGGCTCGGGATACGTCTGGTTCGTCACCGACGCCAAGCGAAACCTCGCGTTGGTGCCCACCTTTGCATCGGGCACCCTTCTCATCCGTTCGGGCGCTGGTACCATTGAGCCGATCACCACACGCGTGCTGGGAGAGCAGGACCCGCTGGCGCCATCAGGGCAAAGCCCCGAGAGCTCGACGCGGGCACCGTCATTGGAAACGAGCAGCGTGTCCGCCACGTCGTCGCCCTTGTCGGGTACCTCGCACGCTCCGTCACAGCTCGATCCCTCGTCTTCGGCACGGACGTTCCATACTTGTGTGCTGTCTCGTAGCGACTACAGAACGCGCGCGCGCTCCTTGTACGACCCCACCGCCACGTTCCTTTCTCCTCACGGCCCACAGGATTCGCGCGACCTCAGCACTCTCGGGGAGTATATCTATCCCCTGTTTTGTATCAGCGTACACGAACACTGCTGGCTTCTGGACCACGGCGTTTGGGGAAAGGAAAAGTATCTCAAGGAGTTTTGGACGGTCCTAGACTGGAATCAAGTCGTCAAAAGATACGAGACGTTTGCCACGATGATGTGAGTGGTGGTGGGAGTTGCAGAGGTTGATTATCTACGACTGGCATCATAATGAATTCGAGTACTGCTCATCTGAACGTCGTTTATATAAAGTGCATCTGCCGTCATCAAGAGTTGGATGTTCTCGCCTCGTCATTGCAAAGTGCTAGTGCTGCGGACTGCCATCTACCACGAATATTATATCCATACACCCGATATCAACCGAGATATTGGATGGATAGGACAGACGAGCGATATGCTACCACCTCCACTCGATGGACCCACAACTCACTGTCCGCACGCCCTTGTATATCTTGTACGTCTCACCCAAAAGCCGAACCTGGTCAACCTTGAGAGACGAGAAACTGTACGAAGGGATTTCAAAGTGGATCTGAAACGCATGCGCCGGACGTGGAATTTTCGCCCTAGAAAGAAACGGTCACATATACATCGGATGACGACAGTAAGAAACGCACTTGGAGGTCCAAGAACCACGAAGCACCCAACTACCAGACGAGTGCATACTTGGAATGTCCCAGCGAAGCGTCTTGGCGTCGACCACTGAGATCACGTCCAGATCGTAAAACAGAGCACGCACTTGTTTTCGTGGTTCAAACGTCCACGAACTTTCGATACCGCCTGCGGATCCGACGCCAGATCCGGCACTCGAGATGGTACATTGTGCCCCCGTCGCGCCTTCGCCGAGGTAAAGCTCTATTCGAACGTTTTCCATGATCTTCATCGTCCTCGAGCTAAAGGTGACCGTGAAATTGCCTAAATGCGGCCGAATCACATCGCATCGCTCTGCAGAACAATGGACGACGTACCTCCAAACTCACCCACGGTGATGTTTGGTTTCAGAGCGAGCGGTACTGGCACGTTTCCGGCCAGTGCACCGTGCGGTAACGCATATTGATATTCCGCAAGCACGAACTTGCCATCAGGTGGGACAAAAGACAGCGTCTTTTCGCGCGTCCATCGTTGGAGCCTTGGGGCCTTTTCGTCAAGATATCGTACGGACCACGGAATCGACAACACTTGCCGTACGCAGGGGTGAAACGCACACTCGGTCATGACGTTCGGATTCGAAAAACTCAAGAGCAAGTCCGGCATGCCTGTTGTCATCCTGGTTGCTAGTCCTGCTGATGGAGAAGCTTGCATGCCTACCTGTCAACCTAGCATTGCTTGCGATCTTGCCATACACGTTGCTCGTCAGCGTAGTCCCGTTGCTGACGAACATCAGACCATTTCTGATCCTCGGTCGACCATTCGTGACAGCGACTTACCGTCCGACGATAGCTCGCATTTCCTCTGTGACGTCGAATAGGATTTCATTGTGATTGTGTCGAACGCCGAGTTTTCGCCATGGGATGGGTGATGCAAAGGCCCCAGATGGTGCACTGGATGCAACGGAGCCTACAAGGCAAAGGGTGTAACAACGGTCATTAAAGTTTCCGAGAGGTTTTCGCTCACCTCCAGGACGATTTGGACCTGACGACGCGGCCGCTGGGAGCGACGCCAAGAGTTTCGAGAGGAGGGAGGGAGGGAGAACGATGTCACGTAGTGCGTTTGGAGACGTTGTGAGAGGATATCCAGAAGAATCCAGCGTTTCTTCGAGGAGCTATTCGAGTTAGATCGGGAGGAACGAGGGTGTATGGAACGACATCATACCTGATACACGACGTCGAAGTTGTCTTTCAAGGTGGCCGTACTCACCGTGCCGAAATAATCGTGTAGGACATCGCTAAATGCTTGCAAGAATGCAAACGCAATCAGAGGATCGGCTACAAAGGCAGAGGATCTTGGTGTCAGGAGAACGCAGATATCGCAAGTCCCTCACCATCACCGGAGACGCTCGCAACTAACCGCAGCTCTCCCATTTCCATATGACAACACGCACATCCACCTGAAAAGTCGCCAATCCCCGGGGGCACGTAGATGACAGGATCGACACTGTCAGTGCGAGAAGCTTTGGACAGTTCGTTGTTTAACGTGTCGATGTGGAGTAATGGGTACGCTGGGGGAAAGGACGTGTACCCGGACTGGATGACGGGTCGTCTGCATGATGCTAAGTGATCCGTAGAGAGTCGCACCACCTCGAGACACGCACCCTGACACGTCGAGGATGATCAGACCGTCGATGGCCATGTTGATGTCGTAGACTGCCAAATTACGTGATGACGAAACTCGGAGCTCTCAATAACATATAGATCGATTGAGTGGTGCATGCAGCATAAATATCTGACAGGTCTAAAACTCTAAGGACGCTAGAAAACCGACCCAGCAATAAACTTGGGATCCTTGGCGCTTGTTCGTCATGAAGCAACATCTCGACTGACAGCAACTTGGACGGAAATATGTTGGTCCCACGAGCCACTCTAGACGTACTTGCCAAAGAGAGGTATCAATGACTGAGCGAGGGTATAGCTGAAGACCAGCTTCGGACCAACGACAAGAATCTGCGACAGAAAACGTAACGGGTCAGCCAGACGAACGTTGTATTGCCGCACGCGACCCCACGCACTTTTGGTGTCAAACCCTTGAAGAACGCTGTTGGGCCTTCGTTGCGAATCAGGTCCCTTACGACCGTCAACCCAGGCACTTTTTGCTCAAAATTGGCGTTTTGGATGCGCGTCTTGATGGTGTCGAGCGGTGCGGCGACCGTGATGGAGGCGACGGCACCCACGACCGAGGCGATAAAGTTTTGAGTCCAAGTAGCCTTGGAATAATCTGTCACGCCAAGCACGTACTCCTTCGTGGCAGCTGATCCACCAAAGAGCTACAGAGCAAAGAGTATGTGGTGAGTTGAGTGAGGCAAACGCGACGTTAAGGGACATACTGCGAACGAGCCGGGAGCATTGCGGGCCATTGTCCAGCCCCAGCCACGGTAGAGGCCAGTACCCTCCTCCAAGAATATCCGGAGGACACCGCGTCCACGGAATGCTTCCGGATTTACTTGGCGCTTGATTTTGAGCACATCCAGAGGCAGGAGGACCTAATTATAACAGTGTGAGAGCGTATACAACCTCCCAAAAATCGTCAAGGCATACCACTTCGCCTATTCCTGTCAAGCTGTATCACAGGACGTCATGCCCTTAGCAATGAATGGCGCGAACTGACGCAACGACGTGCCTTCCAGCGCAGGCCTGTATCATCAACTTTCCCCTACGTTCGCCAAACGTACTCGTGAAATGGTCCTTGTAATGCCGCGAGATGATGTCGTTAAACCATGGCTGCCCGCCGAACTTGTATATCCGTTGCGAGACCTTGTAGCCTGCTGCATACCCAAGACCAGGGAACAGGGAGAAAAATTTGCGACCGAAAGAGGCTGTGGCGTAATCACGGAAGATGATGCTGTTGAATGTTGAAAAGGAGACCTGGGCGACCACGAGAGATGGCTAAGGTGAGGAGTGGATGGCGTGGAAGACTGGTATGTCACCTTCGCCTTGTTGCTCATGAGCCGCTTGGCAACTGTGTCCACTGGGTGGAATACCAAAAGCTCAGCAACACCTGGACATAAACGTCAACCGCTGCAGGTCCATCAGGTCACTACAGACGCCTCACCGGATGCACCTGAGCCAAGGACACGCGCCGTGCCCGACTCTTTGCCCTTGCCAGAATGCGAAGGAGACATTGTTCACTCAGACAACAGGGAAATGAAGAACGAGGAGAAGGGAAAAGAACTGAAGAGAGCCTGCAGGAAGCGCGCTTTTCAATCTCGAAGAAGCTGAGCGAGGCTGCAGCTCAAAAATTCCACAGGATGGACTGACGATACAGGAGTTATGTAACTTAACTTTGTCCTTCGCCCATTTTCGGAAGGTCTCGTGTAGCCGGTCACTACCATCGCTACAGGCAACCTACTGTCAGCTGGCTGGTCAAGGGCATGGGGAGCCACTTCTGACCAATGGTGGTGTCACGGACACGCCGTTTACACAACGTAAAGATCCACCAGACCCAACGATTGTTTTCCTTTCATTCTTTGGTCTGCTCAGAAGAGTCCAAGAGGAATCCGAAGAAGTGACTTTTCTCCGGCACCAGCCGCACCACAACGACCAAGTCACAGTACCTGCCAGCTCCTGCAAAATATCCGTAGGCTGACAATCAATAATACTGAGAACTAAACCATGGTAAGCACACGTCAAGGAGCGCAATACAAACGAATGCAGGAATACACGGCAATTCCAGACACTGATTTCCTGATTCAGATCACCATACCGGCTTGTCCCATGCATGATATACGGATCGGTACGAAAGTGGGAATTGCCGAGTCAGCATCCGTTTTTGGTGAGTCGAGGAATCCGGGCAAGTCCGATGTGGTGCAGATACTTGTGGGGACGACTCCAGTCACTCACTTGGTGCGCAGATAAGATACAGGGGTGCAGGACGGCAACGAGAGCGTGCGCCCCATAACAAGGAAGATCCTAGATAGCACTTCGTTCTCGACACATCGTCGTCCTCGGAAATGTCATGACGTCGATTACCGAAAAGAGCGACTCGCTTATCCGAACTGCCCCGCAAGTGCCGAGTACTTAGACCACTCTCTCCTGAAATCAGACTTCACGACGCCATGGCGCCTACATCTGCGTTTTATGCTCAGTCACAGCAGGACGTCCTCGACACTATCCGCGCTCAGTTTACTTTATCAGAGGACACCCTCATAAGCCTCACTAAAACCTTCCTACGTGAGGCCGCCCAGGGACTCGCTAGCTATGGTCAGTCCATGGCGATGATGTATGTACTCATCATCGCTGCCGATCAAACTTGCGTTGACAACTCTCAGTCCGACGTTTGTCAAGGAAGTCCCAGATGGTTCTGAGACTGGGTAGGTCTCACTCTTTTCCATGCGCCATGCTTATCCAGCCGAACAGCACTTTTCTGGCCCTCGATCTGGGCGGCACTAATCTGTAGGTCGATATTCATACTTTCGCTCAGTCTTGCTCCATGACACACCGCCCAGTCGCGTGTGCGAGGTGACCTTACATGGCAATAAAACGTTCACCCTTCGCCAGCAGAAATACAAGGTCTCCGAGACTTTAAAGACGGGAGAGGTGACCACGCTCTTTGGTACGCACGTCTGACACTATCGACCGCAATCTGTGACGAGTCGCTTAAAGATTACCTCGCCGACTCTGTCGACACTTTCCTCACCGACTCTGGCTCACCCACCAGCGCCATCCCACCGTCACTCGCTCCCAACGCATCCCAGGACGCATTCTTTAGAGACAATTCCGTTCCGTCCTACATTCCCCTTGCTCTCACATTCTCTTTCCCCGTAGAACAAACTGCTCTCGATTCTGGCACACTGCTCACTTGGACAAAAGGTTTCGCAGCCAAAAATGCCATCGGAAAGGATGTCGTCAAGCTCCTTCAGGATGCCTTTGACAAGAAACATATCCATGTTAGATGCGTTGCGCTCGTGAATGATGTCAGTATCGGGCATATTCAACTTCCCCTGATCCGGATTTCTCCCCTCTTTCCTAGTCTGGACTGACTCATGAGGATGTTTGCAGACTGTTGGTGCCCTCTTATCACGGGCGTACACGTCGGGAGGGTGCATCCTTGGTGCTATTTTTGGTACCGGGACGAACGGCGCATACGTGGAAGAGGTAGCCAATATCACAAAGCTTGGAAATGGGCCAGCTGCCGCAGAAGGTGGTCAAATGATTGTCAACACCGAATGGGGAGCTTTCAACAATACGGTACGCCATTCCTCTATTCCATGGGATTGACCACATCATGATCCGTTCAACATCAGCGGACTGCCCTTCCGACGACACCGTATGATAACAAGCTCGATCGTGAATCTATCAACCCTGGCTTCCAAGCATTCGAGAAATTCATCTCGGGAATGTATCTCGGAGAAGTCACACGAAACATCATTCTTAGCCTTATAGATGCTTCTCCAAAATCTCTACTTTTTGGAGGACGTTCCACCCCATCCCTGAATAAACAATGGGGGCTTGATACAGCGGTGTTGAGTGAAGTCGAGGAAGCATGGCAGAGGATCGGGAGGTTTGCTCAGGGTCAGACTCAGGCTGGCAACGCAGCCGTTTCTGACGAGGAAAATTTGAATCATGTGCGGGACGTCATCGTGGAACATCTCGGTTTCGCCAATGCTTCCGAGGTCTCGCTAGCGGACGCGGATGTTGTCCGGCAAATCTGCGGGCTCGTGGTCACGCGGGCAGCGCGCCTGAGCGCTTGCGCCGTGGCTGCAATCCTGGTGCAGACCGGCCGTGCCCGCTGCGCCGGGAGCGACGCATTAGCCCCTGGTCCCTTGCAGGACGAGGGAAAGAGAATTGGCGTCGGCGTAGATGGGAGGTGTGTTCCATCTCTTCTGAGTTGACCGTGATCGAGGGTGATTGATGATTGGTTGCTTCCCCTTTGTATAACCTAGTTTGGTCGAGTTCTATCCTCGCTTCCAGTCAATGATGCGGGAAACCTTACGTGCCCTGGTTGGTTCGGAGGTCGAGAGCCGTGTAGACATCGGTCTGGCGAAAGATGGTAGTGGTGCTGGAGGTAAGCCGGTCCAAGCAGCACCATCAGACTCCTGGATCATCTGATGATCGCTCCTCTGTAGCTGCCCTGTGTGCACTGGTCGCGCAAAAGCAAAACGTGGCCAAACAGGTACAAGGCGTATATACGCACGACCCGGCAAACGGACCACCCCAGATCCGATCGGTAGAAAACTACGCCTACCTCACCTCGTTGTCGTGATGTCATGCCAAACGAACGAATAGAACCAAGAATGAGAGGTGTGTCGAACAGAATGTAATAAGTATGTACGTATTTACACCCGCCGTCCCACGATCGTGTATTTCGTTTCGTATCCCCTCGGATTGCATCATAGACGCCGCGTGGTTCGTTGAATAATTGGACGTGACGGGCTTCTGGACATTGCGCCGCTATCAATCATGTTGAGGCACATATCGGAAGATGCATGCATATTGCGCTGATGGCCGTTCTATATCAGACGATTGGATTCTCAACGCTGTCCTTATCTCTTCTCGGTTACGCTGTTCCTCGCCGTTCTCGATCCTTTCCACCCTCGACGAACGACCGGTCTTACGAAGATGCGATAGATCCCGTCTCAGGCTTGACGTGGTTCGAGATCTGAACTAAGCATTGGCACGAGAGTGCAGGGAAACCTCGGGATACGTAACATCCGATCAGCGTGTACATGTTTCTCCCCACGCTGTTTCCATGTTTTCATCCGTCTGATTACGCGGGGTCATCGTCATCGTCAACGTCGTCATCGTTTACGGGCATCCGAGTCACCGCGACGGGACCTAGTACGTATAAGCCACGAAAAAAAAGTTACTCTGGAGCGTAGTGGGTGTAAGATGTATGGATATTATACTGCTGATCGTATCGTACATGGTGTACACATTTCTTTTGTGTCAAACTTCGTGTAGGATCCACGGGCATGCGAGCATATGGCATGGCGATGGGAAAGGGGAAGATGAACATACGGTCACACGCAAGCGTCGTCCTCTGCTTCATCTATATATGTGAACCGGGTGAGAGCGCATGGAACGAGCCGTGCTAGGCAGGGTTTCGACGTTCCATGCGAAGCACAAGTAACGATACAACGGTGCATATGGCGGAGGCGATTATGCGTGATGGCGATGAGGGGCGAAATTACAGGCATGAGTGAAGCTAGCACGAAGATAGCGATTTTCGTGTATAGACATCTCAGCGGGTGAGCGTAATATAGCTGAACAGATCAGTTAAAACCAGCGCTTCATTCATATGCATGCCACTCACTGACAATGATACATCCGACGAGCATGAAAGCAACTCAACGTTGAATTGCTATGAATGACTCAGTACCCATAAGACGCTCGGGTGGTGGTCGCGCCGCCAGCACCCCCGCCCTTGGAAGCCATAGCCACGCTCATGCTGACAGGCTGTCCATTGGACACAACCCCGTTCACTGCGTTGGGTGGTACGACGCCAGGACCCACCGTTGCCCCTCCTGGCCCAATGACAGTGTTGCCAACGAGTGCTGAGAGTCGAGAAATTTCTTCTCGCGAAGACACAAGCGCAGACGTGAGTCGCTCGTTTTCCGTGGTGAGATATTCGACTTTGGCCTGGAGAGAAGCTAACCATGCTTTCTTCCGCTGGCGACATTTTAGTGCAGCTGGACGAATGTCAGAACGTTACACAGTGAGCAGACGTTTGCAAATACGGACCCTGTCTGTTGCGCTCCAAAAAGTTTCTGCGTTTCTCTTCTTCAGTCTCTGGCTTTTTCTGTTGTTTAGTCTTGGCACCGGCGGACTGGTGGTGGTTCTGGTGAGGTTGGATCATGTCGTTCTCCTCCTCCTCTTCCTCCTCCTCCTCCTCTTCGTCTCCCGAATCTAGATCCCTGCCCGTGCTGGTGCTATTCACGGTGTTCGCACGGGCGCGTTTCGTCTGAGCGGTCGGGGGCGCTGCGGGCCTCGCAGGAGGGGGAGGGCTGCCTGTGTCGTAAGACTTGCGTTTCGTCCCTCTGCGGCCATTCGCTGGCATAGCTGCTGCGCCGTTGGCACGTGCCTGTGCTTCCTCACGTTTCGTGAGTTCTTGGTGGGCTTGCGACAGCAAGTACAGGCCATTTGCGGCAGTGCTTGCTGCATTGTTGGCGCTGATGTAAGCAGTGTCATTATCCTGATTCGCTGTGACTGAGGTGGAGAGATGCGAGCTCGTGGCAGGGGCGTGTGTAGCGGCTGTGTATTGGTTGGAGGAGTTGCCAAGTACGCCGTTTATCGCGGACAGAGTGTTTGGAGTAATGGTTGCGTTTGCAGAGTTAGAACTGTTGTTGTTCATAAGGGCAAGGAACGCTGCGGTGTTTGGGGAGGGAGGGGGGAAAGACACTGGCCCGCCGACGAGGGGGGTTAAACCAGTACCTGGAGTGAGGCCTGTGCGGGGTGTTAAGCCGGTTCGGGGTGTTAGACCGGTACGAAACGAGGCGGGGTCGAATGGCAAATGGGGGGCCGTGTCGGAGCCCTGCTGGGGACCGGCGAGCATGGCGGGGGAGAGCGGGCCGGCGCGTAGAGAGTTGGCGAGGGATGTGGAAAATTGCCAATTGTAACTCTGATCAGAGGGGGAAGCGATGGCGGCGACCGGTGGGAGGATGGTGCGTGGGGACGAGCGGCCGGCATCGTTCTTCGGGTGAGAGATGGAAGATGCCGAGGGGGGTCTGTCGGGCTGGGAAGCGCGGGAAGAGTGATTGGAGGCGGGACTGGCCGAGTCTCGGCGGGATGCAGAAGTGTGGCGGATGTGTGAGGGGCGGGAAAAGGACTGCTCGAATGGGTTGGGCTCCAAATCAAAGTCAGAGCGGGTCTGCCGGACGGAGTGCCGCTGTGGATGCTGCTGTTGCTCGGCAGAGGGGGCGGCCGAGGGCGACTCGCGGTTCTTGGGGGGAGTGGAAGGCATCTCAAGTCGGCGATGACGATGGAACGACGTAGTGGAAACGACGTATGATGATGGTTATGACGACAGTGTACGGTGACGCACACTCTGCTGGCGACACAGCCTGCTGACCGACACACATTCAGTTCAGCTCGGACTCGCTCGGGATCGCAGATACTTGCGTTTCAGTCAAGTTTTTCTTCCTCTCGAATTGGTGTGCACACAACTATCGTGCTGGTCTTCGCTGGCCCGTGCGCAATCGCTTGTTTTCCGAGTAGAGGGTTGCGAGAGGAAATGACGACGTCTGACGTAGTCGTGTTATATTGGACTTCAAGCGGAGTTCAAATTGCCTCAAGTATGTAAACGTCCCTTCTTCTTTTTCCTATCGCAGATCCGATTTTGATCTGATGCACGTCATACCCTCCTTCCCTTCCACGCTCCTTATTGCCCCGCACATCCCCGTTCCCTTCCCTAGTCCTCCCCTCCCCTCCCCACACCCCCCGTCTCTTCATATCTGCCCCGCATTGCTCCTACACACTCTAGCTACCATGTAAAACGCTGCACTACTTATCTCATGGACCCACATGTATACATAATTCATGTGTGACCCTAGTTCCTTGCGACACTTGCACCACGCCTCACGACCACCCCATTGCCAAATAACCTAATAAGGATACGCCGCCATACCTTCCTCGGTAACGCCTTCCCTCCCTGCACACTCTTCCAGATATCCCACTAAAATGTCCCGATACATCTTGCGCCCTTTGTAAATCGCGACGTCATCTGGCCAACTCCGAATCGCGCTAGCCAGTCGCCCTGCCACACCTCGTTCCCGTGCGAGCTCCTCCACCTTGAATAGATACGTACGTATCCCGAAAATAATTGCCCCTGTTCGTGGGAGTCGCCGCAACGTCTGTCGCTCGCTGCGTAGGCGGAGTGTAGCTGGCGCAAGATACAAAGCTGGCTCGGCGCTGTGCCCGTGCCCATGAACAAAGTCATCTTCGGGCCCGTTCGTCGACTCTGACCACCCTAACTCCTCCGGATCGACATCCGATGTCATCTCCTCTCCCGCATCAGAACTCGGTCTCCCCGTTGCACGCTGCCCCACTTCGTCGGGCTTCACGACCTGTATAAAATAATTATTCCGTATCACTGGTTTATCGAGAGGCATGCGCCTGAAGAACCGCTCCATGCTCATTTCGAGTTTTTCCTTGACTGAGAAGCATGTAAGCGAATGAGCCAAGTACAAGTTTATATCACCATAAAAGCACTCACACTGGGGAACATTTCCCGACATATGGATCTCATCGAGTGACATGCCAATTTTGTCGTCTATGCGCCAGAACCCTAGATTACGTGGAAAGGACGGTATCAGTGATACCTCCTTAAAAGTGCGTGGTTTACCCACTAACCTGGGGTGCATATTGATCCAGCCTGGAAATAGTACTTCCCGTCCGATCCTATGCCGCGCCGGAGTCAGCAAGCACCGCGACAAATAGGAGTGCCACGCGGAACCGGAGCGGCCAGTCACTAGTCACCTTCCATCATGATGGCAATGTCTTCTTGGACCCTGTCGCCGTCGTCACCATCACGTTATGAAATAGCCAGCAGACGTGACGCACAATCCAGTTACAATTTTCATAGCTTGTTCCCCCATCTCTACACCTTGGAGAGCGTCCAATATGCTCAGGTCAAATCTAGCACCGGTTTCGTTGACCTCGATGGCGCCAATCGGCAGATTTCCGTACCACGAGAGCGGAACTCCGCCAATAGAAGGAATAGACGAAGAAGACGAAGACGAGATCCGGGTAACGCGGAAGGACGTCGGATACCGTCGACAAAGATACTCTGCAAGCTCATACACCAATTCTTTTGCTATATGGGGATCATATGGATGTCAACTGGACATCCCATTCGACGCGAAGATGGATATTACATACCAGCCTCAGCCCCTCCCGACACCTTGACGATGCCGTCGTCACGTAAAGGCAAAACCCGCACGACATTCCTTCCGCGGGTTCCAAGTCTGAAACTGCGGACGCGCTGGTAGACCGGGTAGGTGGAGTCGAGCTCAATCCATTCACTCCAAGGCATCGTACGAATGCCCATCGTCACACTACCAGGCCGTGGTTAGACTACTTCACCTCGAACCGAGTACAAATCGTAAAGTTCAGGTAACTCACTGATATTCACCCCATCGAAATGGACGATATGGAACAGGCTTCACATTCTTGAGCTCGAACACACAAGGGGCAACGTCTGGATAGTCGAAATGCTGCGGAGTCCACTCTAAATTGAAGCACCTGGTGAGCGCTGATTCCAATACAAGGATAACTAGCCTGACCTCCGTGTTCACGATTTTTGTTCTCGCTTTCAGCTTTGGTGACATCCGACTTGAAGAGGGCGGTGTGACTGGGCTTAGGACGTGGACTGGTCCACGCCCACTTTAAAACCTTGAGAACTACTAATAGTACGAGGCCGTGGAGTATGGTGTGGAGTGTTGCGCGAGACATTGGAACAGGTACGTCATTGGAGCCGGGAGGAGCAGCCTCTTTCCCGATGCTGCGTAGCCCAACCGCGGATATTAGCTTCTTGAAACAGCCCTCCATCAGAGTCTTGAGGGACGGAATTCTGCAGAAGACTTGGGTGAGAACGGAGATTGCGTTTGTGTGCTGGGTTATTCATACTGATGAGAGAGATAAGGCCTGAGCTTTGTGGCAGCGCGCTGGTGTCATCTGATCATGCCAAATGCATTGCCAAGACAAGTACCGTTGTGTCTAGACTCTCACGACGAGGCACTCGCTGTCAGCCGCCTCATCAAGCAGCTCCATGTACGCGATACGGGCCGACGGTCGGGTTTCTCTACGGTGTCATGCTTCGATGTAGGTAGTCACATCACTGGCAGTTTACTCTGAGCGAATGATATCCTCATGATCCGGGGCCCAGAATTCAGAATCCAATGTACTCTTGTTACTCATTTCAGCTTCCATGGCATGCATTTACATACCGAGAACTGAGCATGGAGACATCCAGAGTCGGAAGACCAGTTATTCAGCGAATTCGTTGAACGGGGAGGCCTTAGACATTAATTATTGTAGATATTTTCAAGCCAAAATATTCTTGACAAATATTGATACGTCGGTAGTTCCCGGTACACTTCCTTCTCATTGTCTCCAAGACTTGCAATTCCGAGCCGCATCCGTCCGAGCGGTCCATTGGATTTTCTGTTAAACCGAGTCACCTTACACTTTCTCGTCAGGTCATGGCCTCCAAAGCAGCCGTCGCTGCAATTGTGAGTTTACAGTTTTGCTCTCCAATCACCTGTTGAATACCACGCGAACAGGATTTTGCCCGGGTGTATACAACACTTGGACTCGGGAAAGGTTAACACGTTCATAACATATATTCTGCAGGTGCTCATCGTCACTGTTGACAGAGACAATTGCTGGTCTCCAGGCATTTCGCAAGCGGCATGGTGATGCTCAGCGTATCCACGCTCAATACACCTCTCAACCAACTACCGTCGACTTTGCTCACTATCGCTCTGTCCTAAGAAATACTGCGATTGTCGACGAAGCCGAGAGGATATTGAAGGACTTCAAGCCTGTTACCTACGATGTTAGTGCACACGTCAAGGCCATTGAGACGTTTGAGGCGAAGGCGGTCAGTCGTCACCGTTTCGTCGAATGTATGTCACCTGACATTCAATGTGTTGTAGGTCGACAAAGCCAAAGAGACCGCACAAAAAATTGATGTCGAACTGAAAGACCTCCAAGCTACTCTCGCCAACATCGAGGAAGCGCGTCCATTTGAGGACTTGACTGTAGGTTTCACTAGTTGTCGATGAACTCGTAGTTAACGCCTATTTTGCAGGTGTCTGACTTTGAAGATTCTCACCCACGGCTGACCGAAACTGTTGACACCATGGTGAAGAAAGGGAAATTTAGCGTGCCAGGTAAACCCGGGTACCCACGTATGTCGAAAACCGCTGATGTCTCTCTAGGCTACAAAGAGAAGTTCGGCGACGTCTCGCTTGTGTAGACCTTTGTGTATATCCCTCTAATAGAATTCATTTGGTCTCTGAGTCAGTCAGAGGATGCTTTGAGTTTGACTAGAATAGTTGTCTCTGAGAGTTGTCCTCGCTCGCTGACTAAGCAGGGAGGTGCTGTGCGGAACGCCTTGCGCGGACACGCTTTGATAGACACAACGACCACATCCGCTGAGCTCTCCCATTGTTCTCCACACAATCCGTGGTATATAATGGCTTCCCGCCCCCCCTCACCTTCAAGAGCGGAAAGTATGGGTTACTTCTCTGCACCATTCGAACGATTTCTCCGCGATGATATCTCGGAATGGGCTGGAGCGTTTACCTTGCTAGGTGGGTAGAACGAGCTTCCTTGTCATATTGCTAATGAGCGCATTCGCGCAGATACCATGGAGACATACTTTGACTCCCGCTTGGATCTACTACAGAGGCAGATTCAGAAACACGGCGATAGGCTCAAGACGAGAGCTGAGGAGGCTTTAAAGAAACGTACACACACTGGCGATGTGCTAGCGGAGAACCTCGACCGTGAAATCAAGAACTTCAAGTTAAAGGTGCTTTCCGACTCACAAGCTCAAGTGCAGGCCATTCTCATTCACGTATCCAGGTTTCCACTCGTATGCAATCACTAGTGACATCGTGGCATTCCGCGAAAGTGATTCGAACGCGTGAAAAGGTCTCGTTCTTGCTCGGCGTGATGTCACTATTCGTTTCAGCACTTTTGTTTGGGATGGCCCCACAGTATGATCCTCTCCTCAGTTACTGCTAAGAATGCTGATGACACGCGGTTTAGGTGGATCCACGTTTCATACACCATCCAAGGGTTGTATATGCTCCCTCTTCGCTTTTATGACTACAAGAAGCGTCATTGGCACTACTTTCTCTTCGACCTTTGCTACTACGTTACAATCCTCAATTTCATCTACATCTGGCTCCTTCCTTCTAATACGGTGTTATTCATGGCATGCTACTGCCTCTCGCATGGTTCCGTTGCGAGCGCAGTCATCACCTGGAGAAACAGCCTGGTGTTCCATGACTTCCAGAAAGTGACGTCATTGTTCATTCACATCTATCCCCCATTCACATTCACTGTAATACGGTGGGTCATCAGTAAGACACATTCCGTGGGTTGGTTGTGACCTTCGTATAGGCATTTCTATCCCGGGGCAGAACAACGCTTCCCCGCACTGGCGGCATTACCTAACTTAAATCCTGGACGCGCGTTATTCATCAGCAGTGCTATTTGTAAGTTGATGTGTTGGATTTCCAATGTATTGTCCTTGACTTTGCCTAACAGATCTTATCTGGCAACTGTTGTACTGGAAGGTGATACACGGTCCAAGCTTGTCTTTGCCCCCGAACTAAATTCCGATGTTTTTAGTTCGTTTATGTAGACCGACGCACGAAGATTGAGTCTGGGCAAAGGACTACGTCCTTGACGTACCTTCTCAACGACAAGCGTAGTGTAATCGGTCGTGCGCTCGAAAGGACCCATCCGGAAAGTCGCGAAGTACGCTTCATGATTGGTCAATTCTGCAAGTATTGTTTTCGTTCCCGCAAGTCATACACTAATGCAGTATATTTTAGTGTATGGTGTTCTGACGGAGTTGCCCGCGGTGTACCTGCTATACGATAGTCCCCAATGGAGTGGCGCCTTCATATTTTTGATCTTTGCTGTGAGTGCGTGGAATGGCGGAGGGTTCTACATCGAAGTCTTTGGTCGCAAGTGTGTACAGCCCATCATTTATCCCATACTTTGCGCGCTGACTATAAACGATCCAATAGATTTGAACGTGAATTGGAGGCGCTGCGCAAGGAGCTCGCTGACCGCAGCCCTCCGCTGACGGACGTCGAATCACTCAACAACACACCTTTTATAGACTACAAGGCACTGCCCCCTGATGACGACTTGATTGAAGTCGATGACGACACTTCAGAAGAGAAGAAGGGTCAATAACCCTTCAGCGGCTGCGTCTAGAGCAATGTTTCCAAGACCTTTTAAGGATGCTTTATGATATCACCTTTGCATTGGTGCAGTGTAATACCCTTGATTCGATATAATTCTATGCCTACGTCACTTAATTCTGTTTGGCCTCATCCCTCCATGCACCTTTCTTGTGCCATGTCTAGAGGTATAGCTATGAAGTTCTCCCAATGTATACCACTAGTAATCCATCCCAGGAAAGCGCAACCTTCCCCTAGAAGGCGTGCTTTCGCTGCTCGATAATGTGAAATGCTTTGCTTCATTTCGAAGTAGGTACATGTTTTCGAGGGATACGGTGGATGACTAGAAGACTGTCCATCACCGCGGAGGAGGAGCACGGATTCACAGTAAAGCTTGAACATGGAAGATTTTGCGAGCTGTGGTCTATCCAACGTGTGTGCGACAGGGTAAGGTTCGGATACACGCCAGACCTACCTAAACATGGTCTTGAAGTGGTGTTTTGGAGGAACACCTCGTTTAAGGCCATTGATCAATATCTCGTGCGGAACGGATGAATCCGCATACCAGCACAGTGCTAATGGAATAAGTCGTCTTAGTAGAAGGATGAGATGAACATTGAATGGCCGCTACATTCGTTGAATGACCGAGCAGTTCCAGTAGGAGAGACCGAGAGCTTGGAGAACTTGAACGGAATTGACGTGAAAACGACTTTTGGTTGATGGACGTGGAAAGGAGATGGTAAGGCTAACGTCGTCGAACTCAGTGGACGCCGTCAAATCCAGGTGGTAACTTGCCTGAAACTTCCGACAAGCGTCCCCAAAAGGCTCTTTCGCAGTCGGTCCTTACATCCCCATGCAGGTGTTTGGGCACTTCTCCGATGATTATCTTGGAAATATAGATCGGGTGAAGGAACGCAGATCCGAGGGAGCCTTGGATCCCCAGAACGTTCCACCGCGCAATTTTATCGCTGCAAGACATGCATATCGTTGGTGGCGAGTCAGCCCGCCCGGGCTTCGTTCGCAGCACTCCT
The DNA here is from genome assembly GCA_003313885.1 of Boletus sp. MG55. Classification (NCBI taxonomy): domain Eukaryota; kingdom Fungi; phylum Basidiomycota; class Agaricomycetes; order Boletales; family Boletaceae; genus Boletus; species Boletus sp. MG55. The sequence continues at coordinate 5,771 of QGOI01000196.1, read as the reverse complement.
AACAAGGAATAATTGTCTCGGCCCCGGGAGGCAACACCTTTCGGTAAAGCCTCGAAGACAGAAGAATCCTTCAATTTGGCCGTCTCCCCATCTTGATAGGACGCGAGAAAGCGCATCGACGCGTCGCCACCTTGATCACAAGTGTGCGAAACGAGATTTGATCGTCAATATCCTGACGCAAGGAGAAGTGTCTTACAGGGCGGCGTTGATATATACATGGTCACTTGAACGCCTTGCTTGAGACTAAACATCCCGTCACGGTCTCTTGTAATCCACTGAGACTGCCTGCCTCGGATGATGTATCGTCCAATCTCTTCGAGGAACCAGCGGCGTGCGGAACGGCGTGCGAGGACTTCTGCGTGCGAGTCATGCAAAGCTTCTCCTTGCTCCGGTAAGCGATCCCTTGGCAGACACTTGCATCCTGTGGCGAGTGCAATGATCTGCACTGGAAGATCTGGATCAAAGGAACTCAGCACGAGAGCTGAAAGGATGGTGTAGGTCCCATTGTTTGGCCTGTGATTGAGTGAATTGTACTTTGCGAGTATCTTTTCGACGAGAGCAGCGTCCGTTTCATGATCGTATGGAATCATCCCGTACTACTCTCACGGTGTCGTCGCTGGTACAACAGCCTTAGACTCAGTGGTTAGTATACCCTCTGCTCAGCACAAAGATTAAGCAAAGGCAGTTATCAGGGGTCTCGAACGCCCTTTGCTGAGGTGGTTTTTGAATAACAATATTTAAGCTGCTTGTTTGCTCAAATCCTGAGGATGGCAAACACTAGAGGCTTGCCATAACAAACCGTATCATAAATAAAGTCCAGGCCCCTGAGTTATGGAAACAGAGAATACTCCGTGTATTTATTGTGAGGATCAAAGTTTATGTGCAAGATATCCTCTGGTCCAAATGGAGCTCAATATGTGGGGTGGACATGAATTTTTGTCATAATAATTTTTGTATAGTAACTCAATTGAAACATACAGGCTAGTAGACTTACTGTTCTGAGGTTTAAACCCATATGGCTTTCACCTAAGATCTGAGATCTTTCCATGCACAAGCTTAGGGTTAGTAAAACTAAACAAGTGTCATAACAAATACCAAAGGCTAACACTCAAGATCATCAACCAGGCAATTACAGTTCACTACTAACAAATGATCATACCTTTGCTTGGAACACCCAATAAGGGGTCGTATTCCCCTCAGTGATTTGGTGTGCTGAGTCTTGCTCAGCGGTCAAGTCTGTGACAAACTCGATCGCCGACCTAAAGCAACCGGTTTCAGGAAGGCATGGTAGTACCCGGACAGTTCCGTTTACCCCATACCCTGCGGAGCTGTGACAGACGAGTTTGTCCCAGCGGGTATACGTAACTCGTTCGGCATCTTGCTGACGGCTTCTTTAGTCAGGATGGCAGGCCGTCCGCGAGCCGCGTCGCCTTTCCATGCCCCCAAAGTCAAAGCTGGCAGATATCAATCGCTTCCGAATATGCTCGTTGAACGCGTTACAAACCCGTGGTATTCATAAGTAATATTACATGACAGGTTGATACCATAGTGGAAGGAGGGGATATTTTTCCTCAGCCTGCCTGCCCTCGTGGGCGAGGTCGAGTTCTTCTCGCCCGAGGACAATCGTACGGGAGACTATATTGATACACTGACCATAATGTTATGTTGTACAGCAGCTGGCATGGAAAGATAGTTCTGGACATATCAGACGGTCTGGTGGGTCCATGCCAGGGCGCCAAACGATAAGTGATCATACGTCGGGACTAGAGGGCACCCGTCTATTGAGTGCTCATCTTTAGATGCCACATTCCGATTGACAGTTCTTCCAGATGTTGCATCTCAATTCGATCCCAACGGATCGGTATTACGTTCGCCTGTGGATAGAAGGGGGTTAGAAATGACCTAAGTCCTGATGGGGGGACGCAACCTGAAGGTAGTGTGAAACGGCACGGCCCACCCGCCTGGCAAGTGACTGGATATCAACGTAACCACCATATCCGTCAATCGGAATTTCGTAGTTGAGTGGGGGATACCCGGGCCACTACAAACGAAATGAGACTTGGGGACATTACATGTCAAGAGACCTACCCTGAGATTGACATAGATCTTGCCCCTCATATCCACACCGAGGTCCTGGAATGTATACGTCTCCGAATCAGCTAGTCGAACATTTGCTTGTGCCTCTCCAATCGTGATGCCTGCTGTGAAGGCACCCTTGCGCTTGAATTTTATGACGCGTCCAAATCCCCTGCGGGAGGGATCGATGTAGCCGCCGCCGCTATACGATAAGGATGATGAACGACGAGGCCGAGGGATTGTCATGGGTTGGACCAAAGATGGATAAGCGCCAAGAGATCCACGGCGTTTTGGGTAGTATGAATCGTGGTAGTCATAGTCATCGTAAGCTGAATATTCGTAGCATTGAGAACACATCACTCAGACAGTGAAGAAAAACGTACATGAAAGAAGATGAGGACTACTCCGGCTGCTGGTGGCATACATAGAATAGGCTGGGTCGTGGTAGGATGGTGTTAGTGGAATGCCATGGGAGAAGCTGGCTGGGGTTGATGTGTAGCTCAAGGATGGTCGCCGAGACCTGGGAGTGGGAGTGCTGTAGTAAGGGTCGTAGTATGACATTCTTGCGAGGAGGGACAGATACAATAGGAGCGGAGGGGAACAACCCTAACTCAGCATCCTTTATATGAAACTTTAGTCCCGTTCTGCCACCGGCTTTGCGGCTGGTCAGACTCTGCCTCGAGGACGCATCGAGGTTAGTTACTACACTAGGAAGGTGGGCAACTGGTGCGACCCAACGAGGCCGATATACTAAGTCGGGCGATTTGAAACTTAGTCGATCACTGCGGCACGGCGCTGGCGCATAAGGGAATTGTGATTCTGGTAGATCATGACCGTGAGCCCTGGGGCGGGAAAGCGGAGTGCCGTCCCTCGCCGTTGCGGATTGGGGAAAGAATCTGATGAATGGTAGATAATATCAAGTCATACCCAAAGCAGGGTTTGTGGTTCGTCTTGCTTGGTATCATATCAGTCAAAAAGAAGGCGCTGTTAGGAGTGGCCGGTGTCAGAACCACAAGCCTTGAGGTAAACACGTGTGTCGTCGCCGTAGGATCTTGTCAATGAGTCCGTCATTGGTAGACATGCTCCTTCCACTGATTACCGCCGTCATTGATGGCCGTGGAGCTTGAATGGAGCGCGTCATCCCATACTGGAAAATCCTGTGACAGCTCGAGGCTCGAGCTCGTGTGCAAGACATCTGACAGTCCGAAAGCTGAAACCAGGATCAGATGCCAAGCCCACCACTGGCGTACTAGCAGTTCCCATCTATTAGTAGCCCTGGACCATCGTCGAGTAATATGAAGAGAAAGTTGTAGGCGACAGAAAGCAGAAAAAACTGACGTGGATTCTCCTATTCTTGGATTCTGATTGGTAAATAAAAAGGACACTAGACCTAGGTTATCGAAGACTGTGCCGGCATGCGGCGGCTGGCACTGGCAGAGACAAACACAACCAGCCGCTCCATCAATACTTGGAGCAGCGTATTTGGCCGAACTGTGTGTCCTCTCAGGCACAGCCTTTTCGGAGAATTGCGAAACCAAATGCGAGCGGGGGGATTCCGCCACAACATACGGGAGATGCATCGATGTGGCCCGCCTTCCTTGAGGACAGGTCTACTCCGCGTTACGACACCGTATCTCCCCTCTTTGAAGTCCCGTGTCCAGACTCTCGCACGAGCATCGGACGGTGAGCGGAATCTTTCAAAAGGCCAGCCTTCCAATAGACTTTACAACCACCGTAGCCAATCAGCGAGTGGACTTGGACGAGAAACGGGTAAGAACCACAGTCCCGAACCCACAGGAGCATGTAATTGAGTTGGTATACTTAGTGCTTGCAGACCCGCTCAGTATCACATATCTTTTTCAACGTCTAAATACGTTGCCATTGATAACATTGTCAATCGATCGAGAGCAGATTTGCGAGTGACCATCCGATTGCGGAACACCTTTCCGTGTGGTATTCTCCCGCATCTGCATTTGTCTGGTACAGTGTGTTCATCTCAATAACAACCAGTCGGACAAGGGAGACCTATTATCGGGTGCGAAGGCGTGACTATGACCTGTAGTTCCTCCCATGACCATGGATACAGTAATCACTTATACCTGCTGTCGGTGATGCGATAGGAATCTGAATATAGATCGCCATGATCCCTCCGTGGCGTAGTTCGTGCCCGCTTTCGAGGCCAAGGTTCGTTATTGTAGTGTCTCCGATCTCGATCAAATACGATGTATTGTACATCTATACTAATTTGTTCAAAAATGAGGAGAGTATTTAGAGATCAGGCTGAACGAGGTTATCATATCGTCAGAGTGGTCGTGTACCAATTCATTCGGGGCAAGAAAGAGTGACAAAAGGGGAATAACAATAAATCCAACACAATTCTAATGTCGTTGCCAACAATGCACGAATATCTGTGATGCAACGCATGACATAGATGGTATATAACTCATGGGGTATAAATCAATCGGTGCTGTGGTCCGTGACTGGTTAGGAATCTGTCAAAGAAACCATATTGATTGAGCGTCTTAGCGTTATGCCGGTGCATCTACTTACAACCGCCCACACCATCTAGAGATGCTGCCTCTGAGCAACCCAATATTTCGAATATAGCATCCCAATCTAGAGGGAAGCTGCTTGGGGGGTTGATGGCGGATGGGGGTATCTGTGGGGATGGGAGCATGTGTTCAGCGCTTTGGACAGGCGTAGTCGGTGGCGCTTCTCGCTGAAGCTGTGGAATCACAGGCAGTGACGTGTTTATCCTAAGTCCCGGTCGCATGCCAAAGCATGAGCTATTGCGGGGGGCACGAGGTCCCGCAGGTTTCCGTCTGCGTGCGTGGCAAGAGCATGGTTTCCCAACACATTCAACGCGTATTCTGGATGTGTGCACAGGAGATGAGGATGAAGATGCAATGCTGGAATCCGATGATTCAGTAGAGGTAGTTAAGCGCAGGGTGGGCCCTCGGGACAGATTTGGCTTTCGAATGGTCCAAGACCAGATGGAGTCCCGGCGCTCATTCGAAGATGAGTCTGAGGAAGACGACATCCAGCTGCAGGGGCGAGGCCCCCTCACTGGATGTGTTTTCCTACGGGCCAACATTAAGAGGTGCTGAGAGTCGCCCATTTCGAGTGTATTTGTCGAGCAAGCGATGAAGGTACGAAAGGACTAGCCGAACCAAGTAGGTGCCTTATGAGTCTGCGAGATGCGTGGTGGAACCTGTGGAGGAGCCTTGGACGGGCTAGGCACACGGACAAGATGCATCCCGATGAATAAAAGGGAATTCCATGGGGATCCAATGCATTTAGTTCCCGGACTAGACAAAATTAAGTCGGGTGAGATATGGGCGCTGTTCCAGTCTGTTCCCTCGACACCGCTTCAAGTACAGGTGCACATCTGATAGTTGATGGACAGATTGGTTACGTAATCCGACAGTGTGTGATTGGTACGGCGTAGTCCTGGGCCGCGTCATAGCCACTTTCCAGTTTCGAACGCTTGTGCGATATAAGTAGTACGTTATCTCCGAACGATGCTCGGCGGGATGTGATGCCGAGATGGTGACTGGAGCTGGTTCGACCATCATCGCGGGGGAGGGGGGGAGGGGGCGACACAAAACCTATTTACTTTTCAGCCCGAGTTGATATGTTTCGAGATGCTGATCATGCTTTTGATGTATTGTACTAAGACCGGAAACGCCGAATAG
>QGOI01000191.1:0-13964 GCA_003313885.1 Boletus sp. MG55 | reverse complement strand
AGGTGCCAAAGGTCTGTGCTGGGATGGGCAATTCGACGTCCCGGACCCCAACGGGATAGCGTCCACTGTAGGCGGGCAAGGTCCTCGAAAAGAGGGCGCCAAAGGTTGAACGTTTCGGAACGGCGTCTACTTGATACCTCGAAGGCGTCACCATCAGTCCATGTCATGATGGTGGGGAAAGATGAAGGAGTTGTATAAAATGCGGGGTACGATGACATCGACCACCGTGAGAGACTATTTCCTTCTCTGGAGTCGCAGTTTCCCCGGCCCCTAACAAGATCCATGGCGTGTCTCCAGTAGGTCGCTCTACTTTGGTGGACAAACCCAACGTTTGTCGATGTAACCCAATTTCATTACGCACGTAACCTAAACGCGATCCAAACGCACAGTCTCCACTTGTTTTGGAATCGGACCGCAACCCTACGCCTTCAGTCCGGCATCTTCCTCCTCCCGCGTCTTTGCGCCCCTCTCCCGTCTTCCGTCCCACCACCTCTCTAACCACCTGAACGCCGCATAACTCACTGCCGCGACCACGAACCCGACATAGACACCACAATCCCCCGATCCATCTCTCGCCACCGGACCCACATACCACGCTTGCGACATGAACGGCACCAACGTGCCAAACGCACACAAGAACCCCAACACCGCAGGGGCGCTCCGCGGAAGTAACCCCGGCGTGTCCCACGTCGCGATCGGGTAGGCCGTTTCCGTAAACGACCCACCCCGAAAGAGGACGTGCTCGGTGATGACGATTCCCGCAAAGGCCGTGCTCCAGTACCCGATGACGCCTGCCAGCGACTCGATGTGAGATGGCTCGACGAGCGAGAGAGGATTGGTTAGCTTACTGAGGATGTCGACAAACGTCGAGTAAAACTTGTGGGCGCCGACGATGGCGAGGGGGATCAAGCTGCGACGCCAGTTCGAGTTCAAGGTCTGGTCATAAATCCGATACGAGCAGAGACACGACGCACATGGCTTCAGAGACAAGGATGTACACCCAACGCGGTACGAGGCAGAACCAATGGGCGACGGACATGAGGCTCGTACTGAACGTGTACATGGTTGGCGCACACGCGCTCGGTACAGTCAGTGCGATAAGCACCGTGAGGAACTTGCCGAAACCGCCCAGGGGTGCCAATACGCCGTACAGCAAGCCTCCGACAGACGAGTTATTCTGAAACGCAGCGTTCCACTCGGGGACGTTGGGAGCTGCAGCCGCAAAGGCTGCTCCGAGCGCGTGACCGGTGATCTGACATCCATATCAGTTAACAGACACCTGCACGACGCAGAAAACTTGCACTTGGGATCACAAACCCGAGGTATGTGTAGACGAAAATCCTCGTACTGTACGTCGATGTGAATTTGCCTGATTGTCAAAGACAAAGACAGTGATGCTTACGATGATGCAGCAGGACTATGGTAAACTCCGTAGTCGGGTATCATTGGACACCAGCTGATGATACTTGAAGCGATGGTAGACGCAAAGGTGAGGACCGAACTTGGAGTAGGAGCAGGGACTACTGCGGATTGATTAGCGTGCAGCTGCGGGTACCCGAGGGCTAGCATGACAATGAAAGCGATGACATTCGGTACCCATGCAATGCTTTCATACCTGTGGACAAGTTTTAGCCAACGTCACAACCCAAGATCGACATTCTTACCAATGAAGGAACCGATAACCGAAAAAGGTCACCTACGATGCGTTCAATGTACCGGACGAATGGATGCAACAGAATGGCTACGGACAGCAAGGGAGATCACGCTAATGATCACGATACCCAGCGTATCATTCAGATGCGAGCTCACGCTCGCCAACGTTTGCCCGCCGATGATGCAATTCAGAATCAAGAATCCTTGCATCGAAAACACGTTCAGCACGCTCGGTATGATGGATCCATAATATCTGGAAACTCGTCGTCGGACACCACGCATCCAAATCTATTCACGGTCCACTCACCCCCAAGAGAAGCGCGACTGTACCATCGCACGCATCCCCAGCTTTGGTCCAAACACGGCGCTACACGCACGTTCAGCCGCGCGCACGAGTATGAGACGATGCCGGCTCACAAGTAGGCCGGGAAGAGGCAAAATCTAAGGTCCTCACACGTAAGCAACGACGAATCAAACCGACGAAATGCCTTACACGAGGTCGATCACGACGATGGTCGCGATCGCATCGCGGACGCCCAACGAAAAGAACGCAGGCCCCGCAGTTCCCGTACCGAAGCTGTCACAAACTTTGGGATCAGATCGCTTTTTTCTTTCTTTGCTCGACGGACATACGCGAGGACGTTCATGTTGGCCGAAAACCACACGAAAAACATTTGGTACCACCGCGTGTCGACTCGTTCTGCTACCGGGATGGGCGCGATGCTGTCCGTGTCAGTGCGCACGTTGAGTACGGGTCGGGCGAGTTCGAGCACGGACGGACGTACCCGTGCGTTTCTACGCCATAGTGGCCCAAGAGAGCGGTGATGCGATACAGGAACTGGAGAGGCGAATAACGAGTATTCGCCTCACGATGTTCGTCTTTACCGAGGCTTTTCTCCGGCACGTTTGGCGAATCCGGGTTGGCAGCAGCATGGATTTGGTCGAGGGGAGGGGCAGACATTCGTAACGTGTAACCTAGAGTGCGTTCAAGTCAGAAGACGGAGGTAAATTAATCTTTGGTTGCGCATGTGTGCTTGAGAGCTTCTGGATGATCATATGGACGGTTGGTCGGATCACGCGGCGTAGCGGCACCATGCGAACTCGACCGAGTTAGTCCGACCACGAGTCCGACTGTCACGTATCGATCAGTGAATAGACACCGAAACAATTCCTCACGCCTGGGTGAATTGAAATTGGAGAAAGCCTTGATCAACTATGCTCTCGGACGCGCTGTTGACAGATCCTCGTTGCGAATCGCGAGTACTATCTGCTGCATGTCTTCGCCGTCGTATCTTCACTCAATACCCGTGTTTGTTATAGTATTATAGCGTAGACGGCATCTAGTCGCAAGCTTCATTTTGGAAGCCAAGCAAATGCGACGAACCATGCTAAGTCCGAGAACCTATCGACCAGCTGTAACTTTACGTACGTAACGACGAAAAAATCTACAGCTAGATATGTACTCCACGACTTGGCCCACGTCCAGGTAAATAATAGCAGTAGTAGTTGCATCACCCATATATCTAAGAAAACATATCACCCACATATACACGCGCCAAGTCAACTCCCGGGGAGGGCATCCTACAATAACGTTCGAGCGTCAGGCCCTCAACCGCCGCCGCCGGGCACTCCATTCTTTGCTCACGGACATCATCCATTTCATCGAGCGGTAGCTGTAAAATGCTGGCCACAAGGCGCGTTCCACGTAATAACGACCACCCCGGTGGAAGGAACTGTGTTCTTGCAGGGCGATGACGATCCATGCAGTGATCGCCGTGAGGATGACAGTGCTCTCGACATATACAGACAAGTGCTCCAAGGTGCCAGGATTGATCTCTGCGACGTTCATTCCGAACACGCTCTATCGACATCGTCATGAGCTATGTAGGGAGACCGGTGATACGGACCACTCACGGAAAGGAAACTGGCAGGCAGGAATATCATAGTCAGGTACGAAATCTGGTGACCACCGGTGAGCATTACAAGGCGGAGGACCATGAACGTTGATGCTCACTTGTTTCATGGCGGCAGAGTCCCGCATAGTTGCCTTGGTCAGGTCCTGCATGCTTCTGCTGTCTTCGATGTTGACGGTTGAGAACGCCTGGTCCCGTTCCATTAAGAAAGTCCGTGATCGAAGAGTATCGCGAGAGACAAACCAGCTTCATCGCATTATCTAACCGATCTGATTGTATTTTCCTCTGTTTCTCCAGTCGTTCGATCTGAGACAACAAGTTCTTTGCTTCGAGTTCCATTAGCTCCTTGGAAATCCTTCGATCATCATCAGTCATCGAGTCTGCGTCCATGGCCGGGTTGGCCGTATCCCGTACGAATTCGACCGACTTCTGGAAGTCACGAAGAAGTTGTTGATAGTACAACAGGTGAGCTTGCAACTTGTGTAACTCTCGCGTGAGCGCAGTGTGTTCAGTGGCGTTGCTGGCTCGGGTAGATTCCTGCAAAAACCATCTGAGCACGAATAAACCTCGAGAGAACAGTGTCTTACGAGCTGCTTGCTCAGATGAGCGTAAAGCACCTCAAGCGCCTCGTCCCACGCATACAATGCGTACCATAGGATAGCAAGAAACACAAACGTTGGATCCTTTGACTTGTTGTAGATTTTCGACCAATATACACTATCACCAGTTCTTTGCACAAGAGATTGGAGGCGTTTGGCTGTCGTCTTTTGAAGTTGCGAATGGTGGTGGTATGATATAATGACGTTCGTTTCCGTATCACGGACCATGTGGATGGCGAGCAAATCTTGTAATAAGATCTTTTCGTCTGAGCAATCATCAGTCTGCGTACGTGGGACACATTGCGGCACTGGTACATACTGGAGAGAATGAGAGGGGCCTGGGTATCGATGGTCTGGTTCTTATCTAACCCAGAGTTAGTCATCGCAGGGTTGACATTGAATGCGACAGATACCTGTGATAGGTGCTTTTTTTCCAGGTGGGTATTGAGCCTCATTTGATGGTGTGGGAGAGGCCCCCACTCGCTGATTGCTGATCGCGCGTATAAACGGCAGAACGACGGTGATGTCTAGATGATATGAGCCGGACGCAGACATGGCGTCGGGCAAAACACGCACGATCTCCTTTTTCGGGCTGTGGGTCTTCTTGATATCGCGATGGAATCCAGTTTGCAGAGGAGGCGAAGAAAAAGGGTTCGATGTTATAGCTGGGTGCCATGAGGATAGAGTAAATGCTGGTCGCCGGCAACGCACCTTGCGCCCAACACTTGCAGTACGTTCAGAGTAATGTTCTCGATGAAAAGGGCTCGGACACGGATGTTCGGATCAAACTATTGAACACCTCAGATTGGTGTCAGCGAAAACGAAAAACAGGGCGCTGACTGGTTGTTGTAAATCGTCCCAATACTGCTTCGTTGCAGCAAGCTCCGAGGGTATCCTACGAGTTCGGGTCGCCTCGTCAGGCTTGTCGAACTGTCCGTTCTTGAACACGTCTACTTTGTGTATTTGACACTCGTAGTCATCTTTGCAAATCGTCAGCATGCGGCATCGTTGCACCTGCTTGTCGGTCCAATTTCCGAAATGACTCGTTGGATATCTGCTCCACGGTTCGTGTGCGCCAGGCGAAAGTGGTAGGACCTCAGCTTCGTCTTGGTCGAATTCCATCCATGGCCATGGTGCCGATGGTGCCGCATGGCGGTATCTGTACAGACATTCAACACAGGACGCCAGGGAGAAAAAAGGCGCTCAAAGCTCACTTGGGTGGCGGCACCTTGTATTCGTCGTTTAGGTCCGACACGTCCAGTAGACTGAGCTCACGCCCTCCATCGTCACGGGGAAGTGTCACTCGAATGTCACTTGCTGTGGTCATTGTTGGAAAGAAGGGATGAGGAATGAAGTGGTGGGAGTGTTGCTTGACATGTGTTGCCTAGTAGCGTGCAAACCTTACCGAGCAACTAGGGCCCTGGGCGCTCATCCGGATGGGACAAATCGCCGACCTGATGGCTATTATATAAGTGTCATGGGCGTCCCTAGTGCGCGTGCGAGCTGGTTGGTATATGATTGGTGCCAAGCGGGCTGAATTATTACCACTCACGGCATTAGGAGGTCTAGGCGCACTGTTGCCACTGACCATCACCTCGCCATGCATAGAACTTTCGGGTGACGCGCGTCTTGAACGTTTCGAGAGAGACTTCAAGAACGGTCATATAAGCGGCGTCGGTTCAATGAAGTGCACCTATTATCAAGCAATGGTCACTGGCTTCACATTTGGTTCATTAGACCCCTAGGAAGTGGCGTGCAGCATTGCAATGGAAGTTCATCATACATCTATTCCATCGACCACACGCCAAATCACGGGGTGTATCATACAGACGCGTAGTAAGCAAGGTAATGTACAACCGTATCTCCCTAGGCAACCGACCGCTTCTGTCCGGCAGAACGGGGCGTGCTTTCGCCTTTGGATTTCGACTTGGCGCTCGTCGCTTTAGAACTGTTCTTTTCCTTTGGCTGCCTGAAACACATGAACTCGATGCTGGTCGCCCGCCGACTTTCAGCTAGTATCTTCTTGACGTTATCAAGATTCCCCTGTAGATTCTCGTCCCCGGGACGTCGTGCATACGCCATGGATATCTTGTTGTACAGCTCGGAAAGCGTCTTAGTCGCTGCAGGCGAAACGTAACGGGCTAGCGTCTGATGCATGAATTCGATTTCAAGAGTCGCCTGTTACAGACGATGAGAATCCGGCGGATTCCAGAACAAGCGAGGATGATGCCTACCCGCAACATGCCGCCCATGCCGAAACGTTTGACCTGCTGGAAAGAGCGCAAAGCCTCGTCTGCGGCATCCTCAACGAGCGTGTGTAGAACACGGTCGAGCAGTCCCTCCGCAACACGGCTGACTTGGGCATGAATCTCCACGAGCGTCATCGACGCTCGGTACATGTAGGGCCGAATTTCTGTTTGCATTTAGAACCCTGGTATATCAGCGAGTTTCAAGCGCCGCACTTACCAGTTGGCTGGGGGGTCTCGTACCAGTCCATCTCGCGGTCCAGGATGCCTTCCCGTAGTATCTTGGTCACCGTGCTAGACTTGGGCTTCACATATGAATCGAACAACCTCCTGTCCAACGTTTGTACCACCTTCACGAGATTCTACAAGGAGGGTGGTCGTCATCATTTCTGGAAATACGGTGACGAGGAACGCACATTACGATCGTCTTCTTTCGATACACCAAACGCATTTTCGAGCTGAGAGATCATGTTGGGGATCAAGGTTCCCGAGAGGTACACAAAATTGGACAGCATGAGAAGGAGTCTGGTGTCCTTCTCAACCATAAGACAACTGAAGTTTGACCGATCTGCCGTACTCACAACATCGTTCAAATCGAACGGTCTCGACGACAATTGTTGACCTGGACCAGAAGTCTCCGTCGTCACCGACCACTCGGGTGAGGTCAGATGAACCAAGCCATCTAGAAACGCGTAAACTGCGTCCAGAAATGCTTTCGTGATCTTTGCCATAAACGCAGGCGAGATTTGGTTCTGCTGTATGGTCCGGAATGAAGAAGAAATCGAGGATAACTCGATCCCTCCGGCAAACTTCAACGCTGACGTAGTCAAATGTCTCTGGAATACGTCAAGCAGAGACATAAACTGTGTCACAGAAGGATCTGGCGTAGACGGTGTCCATGTTTCGAGGTGGTGGAATAGAGTTGCATCTGTTGATCATTGTGGTCAGAAGCATATATGCAGAAAATTCGGGGTGACAACCTCGTAGCCAAACACGGACGAGGATGTCGCCAAACTTCCATCGAGCGCTTTCCATTAGATTCCTAAGACTTGAACCAGCCTCAGGAATAATGTCCATTCCCGTCACCTCGCTGGCGCAATCTTGGATCTCAATGAGGATCTTGATCAAGAAGTGAGCGGTGGTCAAGGAATTTGAGTGTCTCGGAAGCAGTTTAGGTGGGGAATCGTTGCTATTCCTTTGCATCACCACCGCGTCAGAAAGACTAAAGAACTCAGACAAAAGTGAAACATAGAGTTTCACAATGTCAAGTGCCATTTGGCGGCATTGCTGAGCACTTCGACGTGAGCCAGACGGCTAAGATTGTCGGCGTTAGTAGATTCTTCCCCTGAGCGTGTCAAACACACCCTCTTGAACTTCCCCTCTATAAAGTTTCTAGCAATCTTCCAGAAATTAGGGAGCGAAGAAAGCAACGTCTCGGACATGTTCTTGATCATTTCAAAGATGGCCTCCCAAACTTCATGACCTCCACCCTGGGCTGCAAAATCGGTAGGTAATAGCAAGAATGAAAATTATATCAGAACCCACCGATCGCAGCTTCAGGTTGTTTCGTCTCAAGGGAGGCGAGGGATAATTGCAGCTGAGATTTTAGTGGGGCGTTGAAACCGTCAGGATCACCAATTTCAGGAGGGACCTGACTCAATGCATCTGAAGGAAAATTAAAAACATTCTATCAACGACGAGCGCACTCACTGTTGATGGCTTCGACACCAGATCGATACGAGGCATTAATCTGTTTCATCACATGGGTATGTTGGCTATCGAAATAAGTCCATATCAAGTCTTCCGACGTGTTCAGTTCCAGCAGAATCCTTCCGGACCATCAGTAAACGCGTGTTTCACAACATCGATAAGCAGCATACTCGATCGTTTTCTCCTGTTCCTCGACACTCCGACTCGGCTCTTGTAGTTTCGACAACAGAAGAGACTTCATTTCCGCCATGACCTTCTCGACATTGGACCAGACTTTGTCCAGGATCCGTTTCTGTTCCGACACGGAACCGTCCGGCTTTCTGTTGGCGGAGGACTCGACCGGTATCATTTGCCCTTGGCGAGAATCTCGAAGAAACTTGCCCTTGTTGTACGTCCGCAAAGCAGCTTCATACTTGCCCTGCGTGAAGAAAACCGGTCAGAACAATCACATCAACGAAGCAGCTCTTCGACCGACCGCGTCGATGGATTCCGCGAGCGATCCTGGCAGACTGAAAAAGAATTTGGAGCGTTCGAACACGGAGAGCGTGGTGCGCAGTCTCTGAGCTTTGGCAGAATTCTCCAAGACCGGAAGGAACACCTGGTTAGCCTTGACGGCAGAACCTGAACAGACACCCGCTCAGCGAGAGTCGTATGGTGAAAACCCAACGTGTTGGCCTACGTTTCAGGTGATCGGTGAGCGGCTTCGACGCATAAGCACTGGCGTCGGACAAGAGGCCTTCTCGCATTTCAGCATACAAAGCTGGTGTGCCATGAGCGACGTGCAGAAATACATTCGTAGAGCATACCATCCGTGGATGCTTTCACCGCGACGAAACGATCAAAGTTGTCCTCGACGAGCACCCGAACCTGTTCCGACCGCGCGTCAATGGATGCCTGGAGATGAGATATGCCGGTAGCCAAGTCTTGGTACGTCGCATTAGGGTGAACAACGGCCAGGAAAGCCTTGGGGTCGAACGACTTTGAGCTCAACATGACAGCAGCCCCTGCACGTTTGTCAGACCAGCTTGCAAAACGACAACTTGAAGTCCTTACTCGTTTCGGCATCTATGGCCCTAAGACTGAGAGACAGTGATCAATAAGATGTCAAAGAACGATGAAGTGATTGACGCACTCGACGGTAGCGCCTAGACCCAACGGATCGCCGTCGCCGTCCCCACCGACCGAGGCGACAATGTCAGATAGCGGGTCTTCCAAGTCATAATCCACTTCTTCCCACTTCCTGGTGGTCATGCAAGTCAACAGGTCGTTTCATACGACTCTGAATGTAGGCTCACGTTGGATCGAGCGTGGATAGATTGTAGGCCTTGAGCAAGGATGCCTCGTCCACGCCGATACTAACCTTGCTCGCTGGCATCCCTTTGTATGATCAAAGCAACCATCAGACTACTGTCGCCAAATGAATTGTGGCTGTGCCTTAATAAGGCTTGACGTATGTATGCCATTCTCTAATAAAGTACTAGGATAGTCCAAACTGACAAACGAAGCAACGTCCATCATCCTTAAAAGATGCTATCTCAGCGGTCCCGGCTGCCTCATGCTTACACTGGAAGCACAGTGCTGAAGATATGGTCCCAAATCTTGCCTGTATCCCATGCGTCAGAGAGAAGTGTGACGCGACAAGGATGACACGTACTCGTCACCCCGAACCCGAGCTCAAAGTTTTTGTAGTGATGAGCCAAGTGGTACTTCTTCATCTCCCGCATGTAGGCTGGGAGCCTGGTATGATGTAGCCTGCAAGGAATGAAGATGCAAGCCAGCATGGAAGAGGGAATAATACTCACGCATAGTGCATGCAATCATACAGAACGTCTATAGGGTCGGTGAGAAATACGGCTCAGCAGAATGAAGCGAGTAGAATACCCACAGAATACGAACGCGCCGGAGATGATACCGTTTGCAACAGCGACCGGGAATAAAATCCACCCAAGTCGCGTAAATGGCCATTGAAGGACAGCGAACATGATAGGTGGCATGACAAGTCTCAAACTGAAAATGATGAATAAGGCACTTGGGCAACGACAGTTCAACCTACCGATCCATTGGCATATAGTGATGAATGCCATGAAGCAAAAAATGTAGAGTCAAGAAGACAGGATGATCAGGCAAGAACGAATCGATGTGAAAGAGGAAACGATGCAATCCGTACTCCAATATCGTCCAGATAACATTGCCGAGGAAGAAGCAAGGCAAAGTTTTGACAAATGCGCCCGTTGACAGGTGGGACAAGCCAAAAAGAGGAAACAAGGGGGCATTCCAGAAAGTTGGTATCGGCATCGTGAATTGTAACATTGAGCGCAAGAAGAGATTGATGGCAATGGGTAGCCAGATTATGGGCACCACATACCATGCCGTGCGGGTGCACATCTAATGACACAGTCAGGGCGATCACTAGCTAGGGGGGATACCACCGTGAACTCACCTCAAGCACGGTGGGACCAAACAAACGCGCCGACTCTTTCAAATGCCGTGGTTGATGAACCTGTTGCAGGTAATACGACTTGCTGGAGAGGGGGGTTACGACCACATAGAGACACTGCGCAATCGAACGGACCTGAAATTCGCATTCCACATTTGCCAGAGCAAAGGTTCTCGGAGGTTGAGAAATTGGGTCTTTGCAAAGTCTTCTGCCGAGTCTGTGTCCTCAGGTTTGAAATCATCCGTCGCTTCCCAGTCTTTGCGCAACTTCAGACAAAGTTGTGGAGAAGCAGGCACAAAGACGCACCGTCACTGACGGTCGTTGCTTCAGTGCCCAAACGACCGATCACGTACTCCTGCAGCATCTCATAAGCTGATTCCGAATGGTCATGCGAATCCTTGTCCTTCATGATGCTTTCCACGTCCGTGCCGGCGTTGTTGAGAATGAGGTCGTCACCTCCGGGATGATCAGAGACAAAGGCGGTGACATCGTAGACCTTTCCCTTGAAGGTGACCCAACAGCTCTGTGCAGACTTGTGCGTTGCAAGGTCCTCGAGAGTGTAGATGCGAACACGCTTCGAGACGGACATGGTCGACGTTGACGGTGCTCAATAATTTCAATTTATTTAAATCATTCCACCAGTCGGACCACTTGGCAATAAATTCCCACGCTCATGACATAATGACCTTGCCGACGTCCTTGGCAAAGTTGCCAGCACTCCACCGTCGCAAAATGTGTTTCATCACTTTACCGCTGGCAGTCTTTGGCAGTTCCTCCGCGTCCATGCCATGCCCGATGAACCATACCCATGCCGGCGCATTCTATAACATACCATGTGAGCGTAAACGACATCACAGGCCAAACGCACTTGCCTGTGGGTTCATACCGTTCCGCACGACTTGACAAACGTCCCCCTTGGACATCGTCGCGCCCGGCTCGAGCAGTATCCATGCTCCGACGACTTCGCCGTATTTTGCATCCGGGACTGCCACTGCCGCCGCTTCTCTTATGGACGGGTGTGCTGTCAAAACGTTTTCTATCTGAACGGGGAACAAATTCTAGTAGAAATCAGGGACCATCCCGTTGGTGTCGCTTGACGAGAGCCCACCTCTCCGCCACGAATGATGATGTCCTAGTACAACGTCATTTATTATGTACCACGAACACATCGGAGACATGCCTTGATTCGACCAACAACTGCAGTAAATTCGGATCAGCGTCGCGCATGGCATTTGAGTCGTAAACGTACCCCTCAAATAGCCTTCCTCGTCAATGATCCCTTCGTCACCTGTATGCATCCACACGACAGATTTGTCTTCAGGATCTGGACGCATGACCTTGTTCGTCTGTTCTTCATCCTCCCAATACCTACCAGATTCGGGAAAAAAACACGGAAACCAGAAACGAACGGAGCCCACCCTTTCTGCAGCAGATAGCCGGTGACGCACAATTCCCCAGGCGTTCCAACAGGAACGATCTTTCCTTCCCAGTCTATGATTTTTGCTCTCACATGAGGCTGCACCTTGCCCACCGTCTCCACCCGTTTGATGATTGGATCCGCAGGCGTGGACTGGAAAGAGACCGGACTGCGGAACCAAATCAGTGGATCTCCCACCAATCCCCGAATCAACCCCACCTCGTCTCCGCTACCCCGATCACGCATCAGCGAAAAAAGACCGAGGACGAAGTTTCATGACGCACTCATGCCATACGCGACAGTCAGGTCCACCAAATTCAGCTTGTCGATCAGCTGACGCATCAGATCGATGGGTATTGGGGATCCAGCAGCGATTCCGGTCCTGTTTCAGTACCTTAGTTTGCTGGTTTCTTTCTCGCTCGAGGCGCTGCGATCGACCTACCGGAGTCGACTGAAGTCAAGTTTCTCTCCTGCCTGCTGTCGCCGTTGCACCTCGGCTAACACTCCGAGGAAATGAGTGGGTACACCATGCAACGCAGTGCATCGTTCCTGTTCGACGGCATCGACGATGGCTTCCGGGTCAAAAGTCTCGGAAGGATAGACCACGCAAGCACCGTGAGACCACGCAGCCAAATTTCCCAACACGAGACGTGTAGGACGCAAGAGAGTCAGATATATGGAGGACGATAGAGCGCATAGATTACTCATCGAAACAGTGGAACAGAGGTGGAACGTTGCCTATACCGTGCATCACGTCAACCTCGCTCGTTCGTGAGCGACCACACTTACAGAGAACGTCATCAGGCGTGAACCGCATACATCGAGCATTTCCAAGACCATTATTCAAAACATTGAGATGCGTCAACTAACACGCGCTTTGAGCCATCGAAGCGAGAGGACGTCAGATAAGCACGTACAGAAGCAGCCTTGGGGGCACCCGTCGTCCCACTGCATCGTCCCACGTCACAACACCACGATCCGCGACCGGCCGAAAACGCACCTCGTAAACTGCAAATTAATGACGTCGTCCGATCGCAGTTCGTCCGCGCACGCACGCACGCGTCGCTGTTCCGCACCGTCCTCCCTCCACACGAGCGTCTCCTGCCAATCGACGATGCACTTGGTATCCACGATTTCCTTTTCGTACGCGCTTGGATCCGCCATGTTGTTCACGATGACGAGGTTGCGTAGCGCGGGGAGCGTCTCGCATCGAATGTCCCCCGGGGTAGAATAGCGCAAGTCCGGAAAGGCGTCGGACAGCATGCGTATGTACCGTGAGCTCCGAAGACGTGGGACGGCGAAAAGATGGGACACGCCCGCCACGTTGAGGACGTTCACCTATCACCGTAGCAGCACAGCGGGAGGGGAGATATTCGTCGTTCAACACGCCAAGTTCTTGCTCAGGAAGACATATTTAAAAGGACGGACTCACGAGCTCATTGAGGCGGTAAGCAGGATTGAGCGTCACCAAAATCGCACCCACGCTCGCGCACGCCCATTGCAACAACGCATACGAGCTGCCGATCCGCCACGCCAAGCCAGATTCGAGTTGACACACCGTCGACGACGAACGAAACTACCACCGAATGCGCACCTGTTGTTGCCCATCATCACGGCGACGCGGTCACCCTTGTTGACGCCCAAGGACACGAGCCCCCTCGCGAGCGCGTGAATGTGTCGGTCAAACTCTTGAAAGTCCCAGGCGAGGTGCGTGTCGACGCCCATGTTGGACAAAAGAGAGCCGCCGTGCGCCCTCGGTTGCTCCTGCCTACACACCAGCGCGGGTCTCTCTGCATGCTTTGCGAGGATCTCATCCCGAAAGTAAACCGAGAGCGTTCGCTGCTCGAGCGGAGGGTCTTTCGGTCCCTCGACGGACGAAAGGGTGAGCGGGCGACATATCTGAAGAGGCCTGCGAGAGAAACTACCAGCGCGAGCGCTGAGTCGTATGAACATGGTGGATGCCAGATCACGAGCGAGTCGTTCCCGAAG
>QGOI01000187.1:0-27651 GCA_003313885.1 Boletus sp. MG55 | reverse complement strand
GTCGGGTATAAGCATACCGGAGCTGTGCTCGGATGTGCAAAAGGCCGGAGCTGTGCTACTAAGCGAACATAAGAACGGAGACGGATGAGTAACGGGACTAGTACATATGGGGACAAAGTGTCGTAACAAGAATGAAGAGAATCGTACGGCGAAATACTAAGTACAACTCCGAGACCTCGGAGTTGCGTTCTGAGCGAGATCACTTTGGAGTTGTCGAGTAAACGGTTCGGAGGAGGTTTCGGAGGTCGGAGTGGACTTAGCGAAAATACGGGATATGACAAATACAATCGGGCAACTAGCCGCCTTGGCACACTCCGGACCAGTCGTCTACCTCAATGCTAACGAACAGCGATGTGATGCATTGATCGTCATGGCGAAGTTGGGGGGTGTTATCCCTGTCCCCCTTCCTGGTATTAGCTATCGAGATGTGGAACACCTGCTCCGTTTATTTCTCAAGCGCAATTACCCTATTGTGTCGCGTGACGACATTTCTGCACTCATCACCTCTGATGACAATCTCGCATCACAGCACTTTCTCAACACGTTGGTGAGAGATGGGATGGAAGGGAGTGACAGGGAAGGCACAAATAGATTTGAAGGATTCACACCCGACGACCGGTTCCGGTGGATTCTGGCATTCCTGTGGAGGAACGTCATGAACCCTGTTCTGGAGGCCCTTGGCCTTTCGGTATGTCGTCTGTCTGAAACCTTTCAGAGTCAATGCTTTCTGACTGATGTTTGCATGTTCTCAGGCTCCGCCATCTGGTGCCGAGAAAATGCCCCGTATTTTTTGGTGTCCGACTGGGCCTTTTGCTTTTCTGCCCATACACGCTGCTGGTTGCTATGGTACAGCTGGGGCGGGTGCAAAGCTTTCCGACTTTGCCATATCATCCTATATACCAAGTCTTAGTGCTCTCGCATCATCAGCTCAGAAATACTCGAACGGTTCCTCATCCAATATTCGCCTTGTTTCCGTCCCTCAGCCATCGACGGATGGACTGGATAGGCTAGTGTGCGTGGAGGAAGAGATCGATCACATTAGAGCATTGTCCGCCAGTTCCTCTTTCGTGACCCTCCAGGACTCCCATGGTACCGTTGAAGACGTCATGGAGAAGATGAAGAATGCTGACTGGGTCCATTTCGCATGTCATGGCGTACAAGATCCTCACAACCCGCTCGACAGCGGGCTTTGCCTTGCAAACCATTGTCGTTTGAAGCTCTCCGACATCATCCAATTGGCACGCCCTCAAGGTGGTCTCGCCTTTCTCTCCGCCTGCCAGACCGCACAGGGAGACGTGAACCTGCCGGAAGAGTCTGTGCATCTTGCCGCCGGGATGCTTCTCGCCGGTTATGGTGGCGTCATTGCAACAATGTGGTCGATAATGGACCGTGATGCACCAAAAGTGACGCAGAAGGTGTACGAGCATCTCTTTCGGGACAACAAGGTTCCCGACAGCACAGAGGCTGCAGAAGCGTTACATTATGCTGTCCAACATCTCCATGACTCTGGCGCGTCTTTCTCCTCTTGGGTTCCTTTCATTCATGTCGGTCGGTAGTTAATATTCAACACGGCTCTCTATACCCCCTTGCTCGACTCAGAGCACAGTTGTTCCTACATCCCACCCTTTTATGCTACTCTTCGTTTCGTAGATATATGAGCTTGTTCACTGTATTGAGATACTGATGTTTCTATAGGATTCTGTACCGTAGAACTGCAGGACATTTAGTGCGCCCTCCCTGGTGGGAGAAGCCATATCCTGCCTGCCTCAACGTGATTCAATCACACATGAATTTCTCCTTTGAAGCTACCAAGCCCAGCCCTATCAAAATGGTAGAGGCATTGCAATCAAATTTAGCTCGTTTCTTCGTCGTCTCGCGTCTGCATCAATACCTATGCAGCGGGCCCCAGTATGTCGGTTACAGTCGGTATCAGGGGACTAAAGCATTCGAATTCTCATTCGATTCATTTTTGGCGGATATCAACGTCTACCTGGCTCATCAGCAGACACTGCAAATAGTAAAACAGCATATTATCAGCGTCTGAGGTGCGGCAGGTCATCGACGACAGCACTGAAAATAAGTGACAGACGCGGGAAATCAGCGTCCATATGTGACGCTGATGTGCTCATCCGGTCTAATAGAAATCAGCGTCGAATACAATGAATAAAAACGAATATGACGCTGATTTTCATCATTAGCCATGCGCCGGCAGGTTTATGGGCTTATTACTGTGCATTATTAGTCGGAAATTCGCAAAATCGATCTCAATGGATGTATTCCGATGCGAAAAAAAAAAGTTATGTGGCCGCTCGGAATTGGAGGTGGTTACATTTCAAGTGTTGCCACAACCATGATTCAAACGTACGACCTCCCAATTGGTTACTTAGCCTGGCACATATTAACTAACTGTTAAGCTACGAGGCTGTTTCAAGTAATAAACCATTGTGGTTACATATATCAAATCTTCACGTACTTGACGCATGTCTCTACGTCCCGCTCATGATCGAGACCCAATTAGAACCACTTTAGCTTCGACAACTGAAATTTTCAGACAACACTGATTTTCAGTGTCAGACAAGAGCAATGATGAAAATCAGCGTCTTAAGACAGACGCTGATTTCACGCGTCCATGAAATCAGCGTCACGGTCACTTATTATGTACACATCAGTGTCCACGACGCCGATTATCGATGTATTTACTATTTGCAGTGCAGAGACAATGGCGAAATGAGCACTTCTTTGAAAAGGTGACCGATGGAACGAAGGAACGGGTCCCCCAAAGCGTTGGCACTAGGATGGTTCAACGTTTGAACTTACAGCCGCGTGGGTGCTAGTAAAAGTTCGAGCGTGTGGCCGCACCCGATCAATCACCGAACCGTGTGTCTGCTCCCCCGAAGGATATTACTATGTAATGACTGCAAAGCTCGACCAGACACCGACATGTGGTCAGTTCCTTCAACCATGATAGTACAGCTGCAAGCTCTGGCCTTCACGTTTCTGTTCGGTTCGTGCCTTGCAACCCATCTTGCTGAACTCGGAACAGCCGTGACCATAATCCGGAATCCAACTCGTGTGGTCTCAAAGCAAGTCTCAAAGCTAGGTAGGTCGACCGCTCAGCAGGTTCCCTCGCATACCCAATCACCCTCAGGCTATTAATATTCGAGTACATGTCATCAATAGCATGACAGTGCACATCCACCACTCACGTTAATTACCATGAATGGTGGCCACTGAGTCGGGGTCCGCACGTCTAAAACAGTTGACGGGCTTGTTGACGGGACTGACAAGACTGGTTGGAGGCCCAAGGCTTGCTTACTAAGAACATGTTTGGCCTTTTCCGATCCAAGATCTCTTACCTGATATCTTCCCAGGGATTTGTTTACACCGAGTCACTCTGACTCACCTTTCTTTCTCTCATTCAGACAGAACTGAGCAGGCAAGTACGTTACAGGAGAAACAAATATTCCACCACGCAGATATTCATTTGCATACCTACCGTTACTACTGCCCGTGGGGGTTGGGCGGCCAGGTCCATACCAGCTCTGGCTCCTCGCCATCGGGCATTGGGCACTGTCCATTCCCGTACAGGTGATGTCTCCACTCACCCACTGCATTTTCCCGCACTCTCGCCTGGATTGTTGCCAACTTGGCATCGTCCTGCTCCGCAATCGCCACGTTCTTCCATGGCTTCGAACCCTCGGTTGAAAAGCCCTGGAAGTGCGAGGCGTTGACGGATTCGAGGCGCCGAGCGCGATCCGCCTGATACCCCGGGTACGGTTCGAGTGAGTACGTCTCGGGACGAATGAGGGTACCGTCCTCGGCGAATGAAAAGACGTGTGGCCCCGACATCCACACGGGATTGAAGAGCGTGTCCAGGTGGAAATCGTTGGTCAACACGGGCTGTGCATGTCTCATCAGACCTGGGTCATCTTGAACGAATCTACCACGTACCAGCTTCGTGGGCAGGTACTCAGGTGTGTCATTCTGTTCATGTTGATGATGTGATGTGGCGGGAGGGGTGGCAGGGGTGATGGAAGGAGTAGGAGCTGGGGTGGTGGCAGCGCTTGTGGCAGGGGAGTGCATTGTCGGCTAATGCGAAGAGGGATGGTAAAGGTATGGTATTTGAACCGGGATCGTGTATGGAGCGCGTCTGATAGATAATATTTTCGTCGTGTACAGCAAATGGCGTGCAAGATGTGTCGGGTCGGCTTCACTGGAAGGAGACAAGCAGGACACTACAGCAAGTGTTGAAAGTAAGGCGGAATGAAAGCATGGGTATACAGGTGAGGTTGAGTTTGTGGTTAAACTATATCGGCAGACCGGCACTTCTTTATATCCTCGCACTGTGGAGGAGGTGCAACACTTCCTAGACGCTCCCATTGTCTGTCAACATCCAAGGATTCCAATCGATCGCTACAAGGTTACTCGGCAACCTAGGGCAGCCCCGCTGCCTCGACCATGAACAAAAGTAGGGACGAGCACTTACTCTCCTGCTTGTCTGGGTTTCCCAAGGGAAGGAAGGGGGGATACCATGACAGCACGGTTCGAGCGATACAGACGCCAATAAAGTGTGTTCTCAGAGGCCCGCAAAACGTCCTTTTCCAATTTCTCTTCAGGTAATATGAGTCGCGTGCTTCGTCGGTCGTGGTGGTGGATCAGTCAGGGATGCTTTAGTTACTATGTGCAGGACTTGTTCTTCGTGTCCGGGAGATCGTGATTTGGTGGTGACGTCGTAAAGTGCATGGTTTTCGTTTCGAATTCTGGTGGAATGAGGTCATGGCGATATGTATGATCGACATGAACGCACGACCAACGAGTTTCCCGGCGTTCGAGCTATCTTGTAGATCATGGGCGGAAGATCGAGTGAGAGCACAACCCGTTGACTACGAAGTAACAAAAGCAATAATAGCGAGAGAGGCCCGAGCAATCAACGTCGATGTTGTACAATGTGTTAAAAGAGGGACAAGTGCAAGTCGCAATGGAAACTGTTTACTCACCGCTTCAGTCCTCGGTCAAGGGTGAAGCGGTAGGAAGGGTGAACATACAGAATATACAATAGGGTGAAAGGCCGTGAGACGTCTGTAGTTCACAGATCCTGTGGGATGGGCGGACTCTCGCATTGACCACTCGATTGAGACTCACTTGACAGAAACTGTTCCAATCAGGCATGACGACGTGAGGTGACACTTGTACTGCTATAGAATGAGTGTGAGTCGTCGTCGTCGTCGAGAGGATAAGTGATATTAGTAAAGAAAAAAAGAAGACGAGTCACCCCAATGAACTAATACGTGCAGTGGGGGGGTGAAGAAGAACAGCGTGAACTGATTTCAAGGCACAGGTTCCCGCAACCGTGCATAATACACTGGCACGTCTCGTAATATGGTCATCTGTAGATCTTCATTGTCGACGGCATCGAGGATTGCCGTTAGCAGACATGATATGCTTTTGCAGGACAGAGGAATCTATCGTTCCGAACAGAGTAGAGCATGACCAAGAAATACACCGCGGGCAGTAGAGCAAGATCCAAGCGTTGTAGGCTGTGGCAGTTGTCATCGTGAGGGTCAACGACCTATGATGTTACCATCTAAAATTTGAACATCGCACGCGTAGGTACATATTGTGCCGCTGTACCGAGGTGATCGACTTGCCTCTGATGCTCAGCATTCAGTTCTTGGCGTAGCAGTACAACATGGCAAATCACTGACGCTAGGGAGTCCCAGCTTGAAGTTGGAGTCCCGGCGCGGTTCAACAAGTACTGCTTTAATGCAAGCGTAAAGCTTTGTTGGGGAATGTTTGGCCCTGTCGGGCATGGAACGGGATACAGCTCTCATCCGATTCTTCTCACGGATCCGTTTACACTGGAACTTTCTTTTGCTGGAGAACACGCATAATGACTATGGTAAGTGTGTACAGGAATATGTTTACCCCTGCCGATACTACCCGCGCCAGGGCTTGGGAGGCCAAGTGTAGACGAGCTCCGGTTCCTCCCCGTTGGGCATCGAGTACTGCAGGTGTCCGTCCGGGCCTTGTCGCCACTCATGCACCACGTTCACTCGCCCTGTCGTCTGGGCCCCCGTACACTCGGCGTCGTGACCCTGTTCCGCGACTGCCACGTTCCTCAAGCCTGAGGATTTCGAGTGCTGAGATGAGGAGTCCTGGGCGTGCGGGGCGTTGGTGGATGGATGACGCCGAACGCGATTCGCGTAATAACTTGGGTAGGGTTCGAGCGCGTACGTCTGGGGACGAACGACGGTGCCGTCCCTGGCGAACGAAAAGACGTGCGGCCCAGACGTCCACACGGGATTGAAGAACGTGTCCAGGTGGAAATCGTTGGTCAACACGGGCTGCGCATTGCCCGTCAGACATGGGTCATTTCTCGAACAAATTTTATGACATACCTGCTTCGCCGGCAGGTGATTAGGTGTGTCATTCTGTCCATAATGATGGTGTGATATAACGGGGATGGTGGCAGGGGCGATGTAAGGAGTCGTAGTCGGGTTGGTGGCAGCGGTTCTGGCAGGGAAGGGCATTGTCGTCTAGTGCGAAGCGGAATGGTATAGATACGGTATGTGGACCGCTATCGTGCGTGCAGCGTCTCTGATGGACAATGTACTCGTGTACAGCAAATGGTGTGCAGGATGTGTCGGGTCGAGCTCACTAGGAGCAGAACAGGCTAGACGATACAACAAATACTGAAGGTAAAGCAAAGGAGAGCTCAAGTTTGTGGTCAAACGCAATGGCCAGAACAGCACTTCTTTATACCCTCGCAGTGTGGAGTGGCTCAGATCCATGCGCAACGCATCCTGGACCTTTTTATTGTCTGTCCGCGTCAAAGCGATCCCATGGACCGCTACGACAAGGTAGCTCGATGACCTACTCGTTCTTTCTTTTGAACGCATTGATCTACGAGTCTACGACGTGCAACATTGACGTTGATCGCTGGGGCCATTCTCGCTATTCCTTTTGTTACTCCGTGGTCAACACGCTCCGTTCTCGCTCGATCTTCTTCCCATAGACCATGGTTCACAATGTCACGCCCACGCCCGGGACGCGCGTTGGTCTCGTCCATCCGAATTCCCGCCGATCCTATAGATCACCATGACGTCATTAACCGGAACTGGATTTGAAATCGGACTTGGGCCTTGTTGGCGTCGGTATCGTTCGAACCGTGCAGTCGCGATATATCTAGAAGCGGGGAGGGAGCATGTAGTCGTTTCTACCTTTGATCATGGTCGCGGCAGGACCGCCCGGCGAGTAGCCAATTGCAAATTTCGACTCACCGCTTGGACTAATCTTGTATCGGATTATATCCACATTACCATCTCTAGGGCATACTTTAGAAGCGAACAAGTATGGAGACAGGCAGGGGATTATTCGCCAATCGTCGTTCCCTCGCTTTCTGGAAATCGTATACGCTGTGTCTTCTCCGCAATGCCACGACCGTGACTACTTCGGGTAGGGCGACTCAATGGGAGAACATGTTAAGCCTGACAGCACTTTCGTAGGCCATTCGAGAGACCTGGTTGGAGGACAGGTCGGTGAAAAAGGAAATTTAGGGTCACAAACCGACGCTTATTGGTAGCCGACGCAGGATCAACCTTTGAATCCACTGATGGCCTTTCGCACACAGAGCTCACGAGACGAGACATATGCATAGGTATTCAATACTAGATATCCAAGCTGTCACTGCCAGCACTGGTCAAACTTCAAAGTACCACCATCCTCTGCTAACCATCAACTGTGCCCACTCCTGGTTTCTATCCGACCTGCTCGTTCAAACCTGCTGCCCATTTTCTTCCAACACTTCGAGTTGAATCCCTTCCGATTCATCCACATCGCCTTCCACCATGACCGGGGCGACATCTGTGAATACAATTGCAGACACAGCTATATTTTGACTGGCAATGTGTTGTGATAACACCCCAAATCCAGTGTCAATTCCTCTCCAGCGGCCACGAAGGTCACGGTCGTACAACTCCCGGATGCTGATAATGATGCGAGGCATCATAGGGCAGATGGATATGTAAGAAAGCAAACTTAGGAGGAGCATCTGTATGCTGTTTATTGTTAACCCATTCAAGTTGTTGAGTGCATTGATATTGGTGAAAAACATGTTCCTAACAGTTCAAAACATTCAAGTGGTCAGTTGCAGTTCAGGTATTCAAACTAGAAAGATGGGTGGGGGAATGTAACAGTGGTGCAGAAACAAATGATGAAGACATACACAAGGAAATAGACAATCCCATCCCTTACAAGCAGTTGCATGTACTGGTTAGGCAACCATTGCTTGGTTGCTCTGTACATTTCAACTGACTGCTTCAAGGTTTGAGTGACAGCAAGAAGCAAAAGTGTGACAGCAAGAACACATTGTGGGATCCAAAAATAAATGCTAGGCTTGGATGGGGCATTGCCAAGTGACAAACTGCAAAATGAGAGATTGAAAACTGGGACAACTGTAATTGAAGAAAAGGATGGTAGGAGATGAATGGCCAATTATATTTCAATGGTGCATTTAGTTTAATCCAAGACATACCTGAATAGTTGGTTTTGGAATTGTAGTGAACAGCTGTGAAAAGAAACATAGCAATAGCTTGTGATATCCAAATGAACAGGAGAAAGTACAAAATTCTTTTGGATCTATTCCACATTGCATAGACACGCAGGATCATAACCACTATAGTTGAAATCATAATCAAATGTAAATAGAACAGGAAATGCAATAACTCACAGTCAGCAGCAGCAAGGAATATTGGATAGATCCAATCAGCTAGCAGATTCATCACAGTACCTTCAGAATATCCATGACATACAGTATCTTATACTATTGGAGTGGAAGGTAGTAAATTGATGTGCTTACACCTATGGAGCTATTGTCAATATAGCTTCAAGTGATCTGAATCTAGATGCATACATCTTCCAAGGGACACTTATTAATACAGATAATATGAAAAGCAGAAACACTCACTTTCACAGGACCAGGCACAAAGGTAGTGCCCCCTGTAGATATACATATCAGATCAGTAATTTAACTTTTCAATTTAACTTTAAACATACAAACACCATCCAGACTTGATCATGAATTCATTGTTAGCATGAAATTTGATTTGCATTATAGTAATCTTGACCTACATAGCAAAACAAAGTCCAAGATAACGGATCTATAGAACTGTCAATCTGGAGTACATGAATGAAGCATCCCCTAATTTCTTATACATACCAGGACAAACAATGTAGAGACCCAGGTCCAAGGTCTATACTGTAAGGCTATTAGGGGCTTAGTAACTACTTGATCATTGTTTCCTTACCCAAACATAATCCACCTTTGAATATTGTCAGTCAACAAAATCATGTAAGGTGTAGAAAAACATGCCTCTCTTGAGAAGGTGATAACTATAGTGGTAGGATGACAATGGCCATTTGAGTTGAAGGATACTATGCACACAAGTAGAACTGTAAAACTCACAATAATCATATATGATAGCAGTGACTTGAATCACTACAATAGCCTATAAGATTAATTATTGACCATAGATTTGAATGGCCATACGAGATATATAGTCATTCATTTGGAGAAGTTCCAAAGTAGGCTGTAAGTTGGAGGACATGGTAGTTTAAGAACAATCCAGGATCGAAAGTCGGGGAGTGTGAAATTGCGAGTGGTTCAACCATGGGATTCCCCAGCAGTTATACCTTTTGCTTGTTGAATCATTTGTTTACTTGAGGACTTGTTTGGAACAAAGAATGGTGATGATGCATGATCGAGATCAATGTTCGATGGTGTGAAACATAATGGCTATGCGGTGGCAGGAGGTGACGAGGGAGTGTCCTCGTTGATGCACAAAAAACAATTCAGTACAGGATGTTTGCATCAAAAAATCGATGGATATCATTCAGGACCATGATCGCATCGGTCTGAATCCCGTCGAAGCCTTTGGAACTGCTTTGGAGCAGTTCCATCAGTGCAGTATTCTACCGCTCGTTCATTTCAAGGTGCTACTCGAGTGAAGGATACCAGAAACACGTTTCTGTCACTCACTTGAACATCGACCCTGACAGTACTACTTTGACCCCCACCACTCAGCGCTCAGCCGCAGATGCTGATGAATGTGCTCACAAAATATCATATTGGCTGCCCAGCCCACTCATTCGCATCGATATGGATAAAATTCTAAACCATCCAATGTACCCTCGTATGCGGCCACTTCATGTTGGGCGGCGAGCCGCGGAAATGATGCCGAAAACCACCATTGCTTCCGCCAACGGCCATCTGAATCATCATCAGGAAGGACGTTGCGGTGGTGACCAGGCTGACATTTTTTGAATATCAAGCAACGCCGTAGGCCGTGGAGTTCGTGTGTCTCTGTGTTAATCCCGAGGACCAGACGGATACTATAGCAGCGAGGACATCGTGGGGTAGTTTGAGTCTGGAGTATGGCGCAACTGATTCAAGTCCCCGTTTCAATGTCTGTCCGAGAAGGAACAAATTAAGATGACGAACTGTCGAGACAGTGAACTTACGCCATGACCCGCTTACAGCACCGTCTGCTCTCCCGACTCGCAATGTCGAAACGTCCAGCTTCATCTCTGCCCTCACCCATACCTCCCGCTTGTTCGTCCACTTGAGTGGTACTACCATCTCTCTCCTCGGTCTCTTCCTATTTTATGGTACCGGGGAATGAATGCACTCACCAAATCATCCGTTTCCTTCTCTGATTAACCCATACACATCGACGCTGAGACAGCGCAATCGATCGATCGGATGCCTGACCTCGTTGAGAATGCCTTGTGGAAAGCACCCCCGCCATGCCCTATGACACACACGCCTCTCCGAGGACGTCCTTAATGGCCTTTCGGCGCGATCTCTACATCATAGAGTGGAAGAGTCGGGGATGGTGAGGCTGGGTTCGAGTCTTCGGTGACGTCTGTGAATACAGGACCGAGTCTTTGCTCAAGCACGTTGAAATGCGTCGTACAGATGACACCAAGGCCCGACCTGCAAGGCCTTTGCAAGCACACTTTCTCCGTCTCCCTTACTATGTCTTGCTCACCACCTTCTATCGACCGGATATCCTGATAGCATCACAGGGTACACGGTACACCCCCCTCCTCTGCCCCCTCTGGCCATATTGAGTTATCTTGTTGGTCTATGTCGTGTGCCTATGTAGGGCGTTTTAGCGAGCACAGCCGAGAAGGACAAGAACAGTGCACTCGACTGAGAAAAAACGAGAACGTAGTCGTGCCGTTAGATTCGTGCCGCTGCCAGTGGGTTCTTCAACGAGATTCGGACGGGCCCCGTACTAGTACCATTCGAAAGCCATCAAAGTGATGATTGCTGACAGTTCCTAAGAACCAAATTGGACCCATGATGAGATCAAGCGCGCTTATGAATTGAAGACGCACATTGTTGCGACGCTATTGCTAACTTGAAGTTGAATTCCGTTGTGACGTCAAAGACGGAGCCTGGCCAGTGGCAGTAACGCCAGATGCCGGGCAGAGTTTCAATCCGATGCTGACACGAGTGGGCCAAGCCCGGGTCACTCGTCTCTCGCCCATCAAGGACGCTCGCCTTGTTGTCGCCAAATCCAGTGCCGGTACTAGCAAACCTGGTCGAATCTGGGGAGACGTCGACCAGTTCAGGCCCTCCACGTTGACGACTCGCCTTTTCCCGGATCTCTGCCCTTCGCCAAGTCCCACTGCACGCCATTCACTGAGGGCCCAGTGCGATCTCTAGATACTGAAATAGCGTTTACATTTGAAGGTCATTCCCGTTTGCTTTTGCACCCCTTGGTAGTCTGCGCATTGCCATCGTCGAGGCTCATCCTCCGACTCCCATCCAAGAACTCAATGCATGTTATCAGGGTGGAACGCAACTGCGAATACCCAATTAGAGCTACCGCTATCAACCACTTAGTATTGTATGATCTCACCGAACCATCAGCTTTGCAGATCACTTCTCGAAACTGCTCCACACCACTTTTTGTCATCGACATGCTCGTTGATGGTACACAGTGCGCAGTTTTGAGGCGTCGCGAAAGAGCGCCTCGTGGTGCGCAAAGTCTCTCCATAACAGTCTCCTTCTCACCTTGGTCTTCACTCGGGCACCTCATATTTTTGGCTGCGTATTTGGCGCTCGTCCTTACTCGGCTCCCGGTGGATTGCCTCAGAGGTATCCGTATGGAAGAAGATTACTCTAACACTATTCCGCTGTTGGAAGCGGAATCTCATCAACCCACTATGTGCACAAGTGTGATCGAGCGCCTACATCGTTCAAGTCGCTATGGAAGCGCCATAGTTCGCTATTCGAACCAACAGACAAGATCGACAACCTGGCTGACAGACTCTGTAAGCACCTCGACAGGTTCTATACAAGCATTGAAGGCTGGCGGAGATGCACGCCACCTCCAACCCGTACGTGTTCATCCTTCATAACGTTGCCTGCATCATCGACACTGACGAACTGGACAGATGCGAATACTCCCTGCAATTGCTGACGGCCGTCCTGTTGTTCGCTGTACGAAACCCATTCCGTTTTATGTCGTTGTCGGTCGTCCGCTGTCACGAACAAATAGTCTATGGGTCCTGTCGCGCGTGCTGGCAAGGTCGAGTCGCAAGTACCAAAGAGTGGGATCAAGGCGCTCCTTGTCTCGCTCGACAACAACAGTCTCGATCCTTTTCGAACCATCGAATCACGCAGGTAAAAAGAAAAGGGTAAACGACGTTGTTATTCCAATCCATGATGGTGTTGCGTGTTACATGTACATCTAGATAATGAGCGTGAATAGTACTACAGTGCGTAGTCGTGTGCAGATCGTCGTCGAGCAAATGAATGATGTTCAGAAAAGAAGAAAAGAGAAAAATGACCCCAGTGAACTAGGACAGTGGGGCGAAAGGTCGAAAGTAATCGTAGAGGGTTTCTCGACGATGAAAGCCCCATTTTTGCATCTGCGCGGCGAGTATCCAAGAAACGAAAAAGAATGACACAAAGTGATGATGGTGGGTTGCGCGTGACGTTGAGAATAAAAAAAATAACAGTGAATCGTGTTCATGATGAAAAAGCAGATGCGATGGAATCAAAGGAAAGGAATGGGAAAAAACAGAAACACCTGTTGCACGGACGCTCAATCGCCGAGCCATTCACCCCCGCTCGCGAGCTTGGCAAACAGCCCCTTGCGCTCCATGAGCACCTCATACCGCCCCTCCTCCGCCACTTTCCCGTCGTCGATGACCACCACCCGGTCACACATCCGCATCACCTCGACCTTGTGCGTCACCATGACCGTCGTCCGCCCGACCTTGGCACTCCGAATCGTCTCGAGCACCGTCGCCTGGTTCGCACCGTCGAGCGCCGACGTACATTCGTCCAGAATGAGAATCTGCGCCGGACGCGCGAGGGCCCGGGCGATCTGCAGACGCTGGGCTTGGCCACCCGAGATGAGCGCGGCGTTCTCGCCCACGAGGGTATCGTACCCCTGAGGGAGCGACATGACGAAGTCGTGCACGTTGGCTGCCCGTGCGGCGCGCACGACGTCCTCGTCGGTGATTTCCCCGAGGTGTCCGTAGCCAATGTTGTCCCGGATGGTGCCGTCGAAGAGGTTTGGAGTCTGGTTCACGACGGCGACGTGGTTGCGGAGATGGTGGACGTCGATCCATTGGAGCTCGTGCGCACCGACAGAGATCTTGCCCGAGGTGGGCTCGTACAGCCTTTGCAGCAGAGCTGCCACCGTCGATTTGCCACATCCGGAGGCGCCCACGAGTGCGACACACTCCCCCTCTGAGATCTTCATCGACAAATTCTTCAGTACGGTTGTGTCGGGCTGTGCTGGATACGAAAAGGACACATCCTGTAGTACGAGCTCGCCGGTAATGGGTGGTCGGAGTATGCCTTGGGACTCGCTCGTCCTGTCAGTGGATAGCGTCACGAACTGGAAAAGATCTATAGTGGCTTGGACGCTCTTGGAAATCTGTTGAGTGAACGCCATGATCTGGCTGCCAATCGTGACCGTGAAGACAACGAGGTTAAGCACTTGGACCATCCGGAGATACGTGTATGTGCCATTAGCGATGAGGACCGCGCCGACGTAGAACAAGAGCGCTTCTGCAAGGTAGATGAGACCAGAAGCGACACCATACGTGCATCCTTCGACGAACGCGCCGCGAACACCAGTGGCAAGACAGACGGAAGTTGCCTTGTCGAATTGGGATTGCAGGACCGCCTCCAAGGACATGGCACGGATGCTACGAATGTTGAGGATCGTCTACATCGATGAAAGGAATGAGTTTCAGGACCACACTTGAAGACCACATGGTGGACGTACCTCGTAGTAGACCCTCGCAACCTCCTCGCGAGCGCGCTTGTTCCTAACTTCACATTTCGCGACCAATCCCGCCTGCAGGGCCATAGTGCCAACAAAAACAGGACCGATAGCGATACCGGCGAGGGTTAATTGCCAACCCCACACCATAGCCCAAATGAGTCCTACACCCATCATGGCGGCAACGATCGCGAATTGACCCACGACGACAGCCACAAGCGTCCGCGCGTCATCGCCATCCTTGACGAGGACTTGAGCGATCGCAGGAGGGGAATGCGCGGGCGAGTCGAACCAAGCTTTATCCTGCGAGAGCACACGGGAGTAAGCGGTATTGCGCAATCGGGTGACCCAGCGAATGGCCGATGTTTCCATGAGGAAATATTTCAGACCCATGAGTACACCGTCAACAGCCGCGACACCGAGGACGAGAGCGCCGTAGGAGTTGATAGTGGCGGCGCCAGGGTTCGCAGAGACCTCAAACATCAGACGGGAAAGCAGGAAGGAGAAAATGGGTGTCATAGCACCGCTCATTAGGCATGCGGCGAGACCGAGGAAGAAAAGATGTTTAGCGGGAATCGTTGGGTATATGCGACGCAGCGTCGCGATGAGACCGGGTGCGGGAAGGGATTCTGGGGTCGAGGGTGTCGAGTCGGGATGGGATACTTGAGAAACTTGGACGACTCCAGGTGCCCTCCTTGCACGCTTCCCGCGTCTTCCAGCGGCCTGTTCCGCGCTCCGTTGCAGGTTCATTTTCTCGCCCTCAAACTCATCATCATCTTCAACCATCGGTTGGGATGGAGTAGCCGAAGCGAACGGAGAGGTGAATGAAGGCGTGGTGGGCGTGAACTGCAAACTCATCCGGCGACCATCGTAGACACGGGGTGGGGCGGTGGGCGAAGAGACCAGGATCGACACACTCGAAGGCCTTCTGAGTCTCCCAGAAGCGCCGCCTTCGAACTCGGCCGCGTGATTCAGGACGACACCGGAGGTAGTAGGGAGAGGGGGAACATCATTCCGACCGTTGCCATTCGCCGTCTTCGTCAGCTCGGTGACGACGTCGAACATCCACCCTCCAATTGCCATCGTGACAGGGCGCACACCATGGAGAGTCGGTGCGAGGCTATAATGTTTATCTTTTGTCTGTTGGGTGTCACGGGCTTCTTCGTCTTGGGAAGCCAGGATCTCTGCGACTTCCTCGTATGCGGGCGGGTGTACATCCGATTGCTTGTCGTTGTCGGGACAGCCACCTTGGCATAACATCTTGTGCCACTCCCCGTCGGCCTTCTCCAAATCTGCACGGAATCCTTGCTCGGCAACGTAGCCCTCACGCATAACGTACACGAAGTCATCCGCGTTGATACTCGTGAGGTCATGTGTGATAATAATCGTCGTCTTCTTGACGCGTGAACGCCACGCTCGGATCGCTGCGGTCGTCAGAAGGCGCGTCGGAGGGTCCAATGCCGATGTCGACTCGTCTATATGTGTATCGTGAGCAAGCTATCATACAACGTGAGGGAGGCGAGAACTCACCAAGAATCAGGACCTCGGGATCTCGTATTCTCGCTCTCGCGAGTGCCAAGCGTTGCCTCATACCCCCGCTCAACACGATGCCGCCTTCGGTGCCGCTGTTCGCCCCGCTCCCAGCCAGGATGGTCTCGTATCCTGCCCCAAGTCCCGAGACCCAACCCTCCAACATCGCAAGGCGACACGCCTCCTCCACCTCTGCACGAGCTACGTCTTCGACAGGCCTCCCACTTCCGACAGCACCAAGGGCAATATTCCAGTGGACAGAGCCCCTGAAAACTTGCGCGCCGACGCCAGCTGAACCTTGTGTGACCCCCGCGACATGCCTTCGGACCCACGCAGTATCGAGATATCGCAAATCTTGTTGGTCGAGGAGCACCTCACCCTTGCCAAGGGCTGGGGTATAATAACCGAGCAGAATGGATCCGATTGTAGATTTACCGCATCCGGAAGGACCGACGATGAATGTTGTTTCATGAGAAGGAAGGAACATGTCCACGTCGCGTAGAACAGGCATGGTTGGCCGTGTAGGGTAGGAGAAGGTAAGGTTGGTGAGCGCAAAATCACCCGCGAAGCTATGCGGCGTGATCCGACGAAGAGGTTGGGCCTTTCGGTGTTTGGCGACGACGACTGCAGGGATTTGTTGAGAGGAAGAAATGACTGTTACGAGTTCCGCTGCTGCTGCCTTGCCCTTGGCCAATACGACCAAAAGTGGGACCATCATCTGCAGGTTACTGGTCGCGATCAAACATGCCCAGAAGACACTCATGACATCACCGGGCTTGTTCTTGCCCTGGAGCACCAGGTGAGCTCCAAACCAGAATCCCTGGACAAACATAGCCATTGTAACAAACTGAGTTGCACCGGCTGTGACACCCCAGATGGCACCGAGTGATTGAACGGCGACCGCGACACGTGTAAGAAGAGTATGTTCATAAGAGGCTGCATTCGCTGCTTTGACCGCGCCAATATTTGAGACGACCCGAGCGACAAGGGAAGCTGCGTGAGCAATGAGCGTTTGTTCTTGGACAAAACGTGGTGATGCAAAAGCTTGAGAGAATCCTTGGATGAGGATAAGAAATGGAACGGCGGAAAGGATGACAAGGGTCAACAGAGGAGACCAGACAAATGCGAGTACAAGAGCCGTTAGTGTTGTAGTTAAATATTGAATAAGTTGGCCAGCTGCAAGGGATGACGCGGCGCGTACGTCGTCGGTTTCCCTGTTAAATGAATAAATATCATGGGCAACGTCGAGACGGAAAGGGAGCTTACCTAGCAAACTTGGCCATGAGGCCGCCAGCGCCAATGGGAGCACCCTCGCCACCCATGTCCTGCACGTTGGTGGGATTGTCGCTGCCCATCTGCCTATCGAACCATTCCATTTGGTTGTGCACGACCGCATGGTAAACTCTTCTTCGCAGCTCGATGACGTTGCATTCGCCGGTCCATATCCATAGGCTGCTTGTGACGCTGCTCATGACGAGGGCGCCCAAACCAAGCCCAACAAGCTCCAATGCAGCGAGGCCTACGCCATGGAGGAGGGCATCCTTTGCTGCTTGGGGTGGATTTGGAGCGAGAGGGAAAGCGGCGAATGTATTGAAAGACTGGCCGACGACGTACGTCATGAAAGGGGCGATGCCACCCGCTGCTACGGAAGATGCGATGGCGGGTGCGAGCAACACGAGCTTTCGTCTCGGGGTGAGGAAAGTGAAGAGCAGTTTGAACGTTGGTGCGGGTGGGGGAGGAAGGGGAATCTCGTGGACAGATGCGGTTGGGGAACAGAGGGTGGCATCCGAGCCATGTTGCTTGATAGCAATAGAAGAGAGAGTCGATACGCGCACAGAAAGCTCCAGATTGGAGTCCGTTGTTGGGTCGTGGTTGTTCATCGTTGTCGCGGACGACGACAAGCAACGTCTGTCGCTGCTGTGGATGGAGAGAGAAGGAGAGAGAAATCGAATTGACCTTTTTCCATGTTCGCGCTGCTCACTTTCTTTTGTTTTCTCTCAAACGATCGTTGCGTTATTGTCCTCTTCCATTGTGCAAAGACAATAAGATACCTGATTACGTAAGACACACAGGCACGAAGCTTTTGCACAAAAATAGGCATACCCTTTGTGGCAAGACTCGTCAAGCCGGGACATCGTTCCCGGCCTGTCTGAAAAATGGATACAATGGAAGAGACTTGGAAAAACATTTGAGCGGAACACCGTTTTCTTTGTCCAGGTGCCATAATTTCTCACGGCACTAACACTGTGACGTCAACCAGGACAGTGCCAGCTGGCACCAACTTGAAGTCACTCCGCGGTTTGTTGCTCAACTTTGCTTTTTACAGGTGTTACCGGCGAGTCCCAAAAGCTATTAATTTTGGATTCAAGTCCTTCTACCGTGTTGCTCCGTTTACCGGCACCAACGGGCTGCGGTCCTTGTCTAGACATCAACGGACTTGGACCGAAGCTGTTTAGTCACGGATCGGAGCCTTGACTCGCCATAAGACTTTATGATCGAAACCCGAGGTGGCCACAGCACTGTACAATGGCGTGGGTGTGGGCACAAAAAGGTACGCCTGTGTGCTCACCAACTATAGACTGCTAAGTATGGACGTTGCTGCGCTTTACAGCTCACGAACATCACACTTCCACCTGTGGGCGCAGGATCAGAGGCATTCCTGTCAAGTGACCGAGCTGAGCTCCTCGAGAATTCGGATCGTGGTATGTACCAGCATTCCCTTGCTAGAGGATCTACTACACGCCGATTTCAAATCATTATCCGTAGTCGATGTTTGATTCACGGCAGTTTCTGGGCTCGAATCACGAACCAGTTGACTATAGATCACCTACAGGCCACAATTCCTCACCCCCATCAATGCTCGGAACTAACATAGCATCTCGGCCGAGGAAGTGCATGTTAAATCTGTCCATCTCTCAGGATGTACCCCGCAGACTTTTCCCAGAGTAACATTGCACGAGACACCGAATGATAGTGTCCCATGCACCGGCTGACTAATTATCGATCTCATCCATTCAGATATTAGGTCGACTTGGCCTTGGAGGATGGCGGAGAGATGTAAGCCAATGGCAGTATGTACGTCCACATGACTGCTTCTCGCTGCAAGTTGGCCACCGAATGTTCTGACTCAAATATTCGGTATAGCATCAATCTAAACTAAGCGCGATTGATGTATTCCCCCGACTATTTTGCTGTCAAGCCTAGTTTCGGGAACTGATGCCCTCCACCCTATCTCACGGCGCACCGACATATGAAACATTGGGCCTGTTAAGATGATGCTATCGTTAGCCTACCCCCACACCTCCACCGCGTCCCTAAAGTGACTCCAAGCATAACCCCTCATATCCTCCGTCGTATTGGTGTCCCTTCCGCAGCATGTCTTCCGCGTTACAAGCCGCCTTGTCAGGTATACAGCAGAACGACTATGTGTCGGGTAAGTGTTTCCAGGCTGGAGTTAATCCGTCTCATGGATCATTACAGCTGCAGTTGCCGCTGCCGTCGGATATGATTTTAGTCAGTAACGTTCTTGTATACGTTTCTTCACCTCGTAGTGACTTCTGGCTATTAGTCCTCACATTTCCAACAGAGGTGTCGTACATTCGTTTGATATATTCATCAAGCTGATGGCTGCTTAGATAGAATATATCTGGGTCAGCATACAAGGCTTTAGCGAATTTCATTTGACGGTAACCCCGTGACAGGCCAAATCCTGGACATGGGTCTCGACGCTCTTCGTGTTGGTGAGCCCCAACGCTCCTTGGGTGTTTTCACCCAGCTCACTATCGGTGTAGGTCCGCTATTTTGGCATTTATTGTGCAATGTATGTATACTATTTCAGTAAATCATGTTATTTCAGCCTTCACGCAGAACCCGCACTATAGGATATCTGCTCTCCGTGTGTCCATGCCTCTAATTTGTGGTTGATCGGACTGACCTCTCGAAAAGTTGGGACAACTTTCATACCTGGTCCTGCGAATGTATGTTTTGTTCTTGTGTCCGATGAGTGAGTAGTAATGACTGACGAGAGACGTGGTAAACGATAGATGTAGGTATTCAGTTTCACTTGTCAGATGGAATTCCGGACAGTTGACACCAATTGATAGTTGTAAGCACGTCCGTGGATCGCTTCTCGTGTCCAAATGATTCAAGTATTCATGCGCATAAGGTCATGTCCTCGATCTTATCGCTCAATGGGCGTTGCTGTTCTTTGTCGGCGCAGCTGATTGTGAGTATCTATTTCATTTCCCTTCTCCAAGGCAAGCACGACAGTGATTGCAGTAGTGATGATCCTCCGTGTGTATGCAATGTATAATCGATCGAGAATAATCCTCGGCGCTCTCCTCTTGATTTACGCCTCGGTTATCACCACCCTCGTGGGTACTTCTATCGTGTATAATCTACCAAACAACGTACTAGGTATGTGAAGATGAACTTTGCTTATTTTTTTTCGGACTGGAACCGATGGCAATCATACAACAGTGACCACTGCTCAGGTGCTAAACCTCTCTGTTTGTGTCGTGGAATTCAAGCTACGCCGCTGGACTGAATCGCACGCTATCCTACAACTCGTTCTTGGTGCTATATTGTGCATGTTAGCTCTCGTGCAGTTCATGCGACAGTCATTTCAAATGTACAGCGCAACGAAGCGATGGCAACTGAATAGGTACGTGAACATCATCGTCAAGGAAGGTCTCCTTTACTTTTTTGCGTACGTGCCTTGTTCATTCGATCTGTTGGACTCGCTCTCATCGACTCTCCTCCTGTGATAGCATCCTGCTCTTCAATATCACCAACCTTCTCGGCGACTTGGGTATCATCCCAGTCACAGGATCGTTATCGGCAGTGTTGTTCATCGCTAGCATGGTTCCCGTCTTTACCCTGACCCCTCGCTTCATCCTAAACATGCGAGCACTTTTTTATCGAGATCTCCAGGGCGGTGGACGCGGCGGGGGGATGGATTCTGGGTTTGGCTTGTCGTCCCTACCTCATCATGGGACACGAGGAACGAGAAGCGTTTTCACCGCGATAGCGTTTGCGGAGGTTGGGCAGAACGAGGAGCCGGAAGGTGGCGAAGAGATCCCGATGGCTTGAAGCGGGGATAATGATAGACTGTCCCCAGCTGCTACGGAGTGTCAGTGAGTGCGTGCGCATGGTTCGGTGGTCGGTGTGAACGGAACTGTATCGTGAATGTGGGCCTGGCAGATCAAATTATAACCATCAGGTTAATACTGTGATGCAGCTTGTATCTCCCAGATGGTGGGCTTGAGTCGTGGACCGCAAGCAGGGTCTATGATACTCTGCCACGCGTGCAATAGGTAGTGAATATCATTTTAATGTTGTTAGCAAATTGCCAGTGAGTTGTAGTCACTGACTCTGTTCTTGGAAATTCTGGGGGTCTCGTCGTCCTGCAAAGTCGGAGTCGGAACACCAACTTATACTCACTCAGTTGGGCCCGGTTCGCAATGCTGTCAATGCGGGACGGTCACTTGGCACCTTCTTTGAAGCGCCGAGGATTCCTCGCAGAAATACATTACGCTGCGCAGCAAACGTGAGATAAACGTTACCGACGACACGGAAGAGTAGTCTGATGCTCTTCTACTTTTGGTGAGCCAGAAACCGCCGATCAGACGGTTTCGAAGCAGGACGGAAACCCGAGCGGAGAGAAGCTGCCGGAGCGTGCGAAAGCAACTTGAACCCCAACGGTAATTGGCAACTGATTGAATCATTCTGAGTCTTACTGATTCACCTCCAAGGAGTCACTAGGCCGAATTCGCGAAGCGCCGCCTAGCGTCCAGGGGAATCTTGCTCATTCCTTGCGGTCGGGAACAGCCCCAGAGACATACTGTTGCGTCAAGTGATGAAGGGCAGTTTCCGGTACTAAGACAGGAGGCTGCACTTTCCCCCGTGCAAGGTGATCGATATCGACACATCACATTCACCGAGTGGTTTCAGCCTGCATGTTCCAGGAAGTAAGCGACCGACAAATAAAAGACGGATTGCCAGTAGTCGCTACTAGACTTTTGAGTCTAGTTCTACGAATCTACTTTCACGCTGGCAGGATCCGCTCAACTTCCACTACTGTGAGGAGTTTTTAATTTTCTTTGGCCTGATTTATTAATTTGCACCGTCGTATCGCTGGACGGGGATCAGAGCGGGCTGTCCTGCCATCTGGTCTTGCGGTACCATGATACCAATAACACTGATGGAACTGATCATGCGTCTGCACAGCACCGCACGGGACCTATGATTCATATCATATCAGAAGGGACCCATTCACCTCACCTAGTGACCCCGATTCGAGGCGCATTCAAGATGGCGTGAGATGATACATATGTATTTGTCGTGTTCGTAAGCGTCCTGTGCTATTTGCCTGATCCTCGGGCAGTATTCTACCTCCTCAGGCTTGAAACACCTCGATGTTACTTAGCCTGCCTTTTTGGCTCTCTTTCACCGCCACCACCGTCACTGCTCACTCGTATATGCCATCCAGTTCGAAGCCGTCCTCAAGCGTTGCGGCGCTCACTATGTGTATGATTCCAATCGTGGTGGATCGAGCTGACAAAACGCGTACGAAGTGGGCAGTACTTTCCTCACGGGCCCGGTGAAGGTACGACGTCATTTCGTCGTGTCTCGCATATTATTCACTCGAACGTTGCCAACATTTCGACTGACATTAGACGTGAGTATGCAGGTTTACGCTTGAGAATATTGATGAGGGTCACAAAACGCGTACAAAGTTGGCAATACTTTCATACCAGGCCCGGAGAAGGTAAGATGTTGTTTTAGCGTATCTCGCCAATGACTCGCACGAAGCGTGCAAAGCTTTGAATGACACGAGGCGTGCGCGTGATACCCAGGTATGCACTTGAGAATATATGCGCATTGATATGGTCTGATAGCTATGAGCGTTTCCGAACGGTCACTCCCATACTGGACTAAACCCAGATACTTTCAGGGCACTATGGTCTGTACTCTAGGCATTTTGGCTTACCCCATTTTTCAGACGGAGGCTGATAGTAAGCATTGTCATACTCCACACCTTGACGAGCCTGGTGATGATGATTAAAGTGGTGATGATCCTCCACGTGTATAATCATATCCTTCTCGTGACGTACACCATGGAGGTTCTCATTTTCTTCGCCAGTTCTGGCATTTACAGCGATCCAAAGTATACCGGAGGTACGTACCAAAGACTATCCGATCCACGCAGTCTCTCACAAAACTCTGTCCTTCACTTTGCTGCGATGTCGATCACTCAGCTCCTCGACATCATGGTTTGTACAATAATACTGTCGTGTTCAGCACACCGACATGGAATAATGCATGCATCATTATGCAGCTCGTTCTGGCTACCGTCGTGCATCTTGGCAATGGCCCAGCGTGTGAGGGAGTCGCTCTAGATGTTACCTCTCCAAGGAGCACTGATGAAATATTCGCTGATGCGGCCGCATGCCTGAACACTAAGGAGATCACTGGGATCAGTCACTTGTAACCACGATCTATCCACATTGCGTATTTTTCGTACTGGTTCTTCTCAGATCCACTGGCAGTGCCCACGTCGAAGTCCCTCGTCCCCAATTGTGCCTGTACTGCTTCTGTGTTTGGGCCAGAATTTCAGTGCCAGCATTGTCGACAAATATGCGCACACAAATACCTTTCATCAATACCTCTGAAGATCTGACGCAAATCTGACGCGCAATTGAACGCGCAGCCAAGCGCGTGGGCGAAATGCGGTTCAGATACATATATAAGTATGTGGCGACGGGCCCAGTCAGGGTTGTCTGGTTTTATGGATTCATTGTCACGCCTCCGCTGAAGTTTCACTAAGCATCACTGTGAATTTCTTGGTTTTCTTATCGGCTGGATTGTCAAGATTGGTTGCCCACCCCGAACTCAGAAAGCATCTGATCTCTGGGCGGAGATGATATGGCTAGTTCCCCCTTGCCACGATACTATCATGCTTGGCATGATGGAACGGAACATGTGACTCATCCGCGCAACACCGCACGGAGCCAATGTATCATATCGAAGGACTCCACTGCCCAGTGACCCTGAAGGCACACTAAGAAGCTGAAAGGATACATGCATCTGCCAGGACAGATTTTTACGTGTTCGTTGAGTTGGTGATAAGTGTCATGTTCCTCGTACAGTAATATTCTGATCCCTTTAAAGACCTCGACGATGTTCTGGCTGCCTTTTTTTACACTTCAACGCCGCCTCGTCACTACTCGCTCGTATTTGCCACGTCCACCGGGAGGTCATGTCTTCCGATGTGCAGTCAGCCCTAGCACTACAACAGTCGAATGACTATGGC
This sequence comes from Boletus sp. MG55, assembly GCA_003313885.1. Classification (NCBI taxonomy): domain Eukaryota; kingdom Fungi; phylum Basidiomycota; class Agaricomycetes; order Boletales; family Boletaceae; genus Boletus; species Boletus sp. MG55. The sequence goes on along the minus strand of QGOI01000187.1, from coordinate 3,495 downwards.
TCCCGTTTGTCGTTCACGCTCATGGCCGATTAGATGCTTATCAGAATTGACCGTCGTAGTTGTGATTGTTATTGCAATCAGTTATGATTATTGTAAGCCATTTAGTTCGATTTTTCGTTATGCTTGAATGACCTGCACCTCTCAGGCCTCATATTTTCGAACGAGGTAGCGTGCTAGTGCCTGGTGCTTAGAACAACTGATAAAATTTCGTAGGTAACATACATCTGGGTTCGTAATGGACGTATTTGCAAGCGTGCATGATAGATATAATGCTATCACAGAACAGACGCTGGAGCTGGGTGTCAACGATGTTTCTCCTCGTGAGTACCATACGTTCTGCTGTTTCGCAGCGCACATCTGAACCCTAGTCATATATCAGATCCGTTACGCGGGCTATCTTTCAGGCCTGTAAGTTCATACTTCCTAAGTAGAACGCGTGTCAAGTGTTGACCTCAAATATGTTCCTAAGCGTTGCGGCGCTCAGTATGTTCACGATTTCGAACCGTACTGGATTAAACTGACAAAACGCGGACGAAGTTGGCAGCACTTTCATACCGGGCCCAGAGAAGGTAGGACGCCGTTTCAGCGTATCTCGCCAACGACTCACACGAATCGTACAAACATTTTGAACGACATTAGACGTAAGTACCCAGGTTTGCACTTGAGAGTGTACGGGTATTGATACGATCTGATAGCTGTGAGTGTTTCCGAATGGTCATTCCCATATCGGGACTAAAATAGGATACTTTCAAGGCACTGTAGTCTATTTTCTAGGACTTTGGGCTTACCCCATTTTTTGGGCGGGCGCTGATAGTAAGTATCGCCACATTCCACTCCTCGACGAGGCCTGATGATGATGATGATTGGAGTGGTGATGATCCTCCGCGTGTATGCGATGTACAATCGGTCGAGGATCATCCTGGGGATCCTTCTCGTGATGTACATCACGGAGGTCGTCATTCTCTTCGCCAGTGCTGGCGTTTACAGCGACCCAAAGTATTCGGGAGGTACGTACCAAATACTGCCCGATCCGCGCAGTCTTTCACGAAACGCTCTGAATTACACTTTCCCCTAGTGTCGATTGCTCAGCTGCTCGACGTCACGGTTTGCAATGTCGTGTTCAGCACACAGACATGGAACAACGCGTCCACGATCGTCCAGTTCATTCTCTCCTCCGTCATGTGCATGTTTGTGGCGGCCCAGTTCGTCAGGCACGCGCTCCAGATGTATCAAACGACGCGGAAATGGCAGCTGAACAGGTACATGACTCTCCTCATCAGAGACAGCCTGTTATACTTCGTCGTGTACGTCCTCCCCCCCTCCTCTTGACTTATCCACTCGCTCAACGATGGTCTCCATGATTAGCACCGTTTTTTACAGTCTCGTCAACTTGTTGGGTTTGCTGGGTTACGTTCCCGTAGGATGGGTCACACAGGTGCTCATGGCCGCCATCAACGTTCCTTTATACACCCTCACCCCGCGGTTCGTCATGAACGTGCGGGAATTGTACGCGCTCGACACGGAAGGTCGTTGGGACCGTGACATCGACACTGGATTCGGCTTGTCGGTGGGAGCGGGACGTGGCGTGGGGAGATCGACGACGGTTGGCACGATAGCGTTCGCGGAGGGTGGGGGGTTGGACGACAGGGAAGAGATGGTTATGGTAGAGGAGAGGGCAGAGAGCAGCGGTAGGCAGGAGTTGGATGTGCCAGTGGTTTAAACATGGGAAATATGTAATCCTCTCCTCCATCGGTGGGGAACGACGGCCCCATCTGCGCCATCGAACTTGGATTTTCGAGTTCAAACAGTACCTTAGGTAAAAATACGGCATGTTATTTATGTAATTATCTGTCGAGGCCGATGATCCCTCATGTTGCCCTCATGTTTCTGGAAAGCCTCGGGTTATGCCTTGTCCCGGGAGCACTGATGAAATATCGAGCGACGGGCCTAAAGGCTTGAACGTTGTGCAGATCAATTACTTGAAATAATTATTTGGTTCGATCATATCTGCCAAAGTTCATCACACCGGCCGTTACGGCTCAAGGCCACTCAGTGAACAGTACGGTCCACACATGTTCCAAATGGAACTACCCACCAACGCCCGTTCATTTTAGTATGCGCTCTCGAGTCCTTGAGCACCGAATGGCATTGTATTTTCCAGCATCATCTCCACTACACCTCGATACCGATGGTCACGAAATGGCAGGAAAACGATCCTCATAATCCGATATGATGATGGCCTCCAGCGCGTTAACCTCCCTCACGGCCATGATATTCTATATTTTCGAAAGCGTCAGCGTACGAGCTCGAAACCAAGATCAATATCCGCCTTACATCGACCAACTCGTTCGGCGTCGCGTTGAGCGCCAACTGACACCACCTCGCGAGACCGGGGAGTAATCCAGCCAAACGGATCTTTATTTCTTCCTTTTTCTCGATTCCAGCGCCTGCGTCGAAGTCTTCCGGGCTCGATTGTACTTGCGCCTCTTGTGTGTTTGGCACGTTCACAGCGCTGGCACTGTCGACAAAGACGCGCGCACGAAGACCATCCATCAACACCTCGGTCGCGCGATCGAGCGCGCAACTGAGAGTGTGGGCAAAATCCGGTCCAGATAAGTAGCGACGGGTCTGTGCGAGCAGCGCGTTGAACTGCGGGTCAATGTCCAACGTACCGCGTGACAAGGCGAGCGAGTCGGACGTGCCCACTGACTGTGCGGGTTGGAGACGGGGTACGGAAGAGTTCGATGGCGATTGCGAAGCACGGGAACTGAGATCCGATTCGTGGACATGAGAAGATGGTGGTGTTGGGAAGGCGGCAAGCCGGGGCATTGGGCTCTCAACCGGGATTGCGGTTGTGCGACTCAGCCCATCGCAGGATGTCGTCGGGGGAGGCACGGGTGGCTCGATGTTGCCGTGTGTCCTGGAAGAACGAGTTGGGTCACGGGGAGGACTTTTCGCGTGAAAACGGTCAATGCTGTCACGGATTTCGCGTTCTCGGGGTATAGAAAGAGCACCACCTTGTGCGAGGACATGGGCAGTTGTCTCTGGCGTCGGCGGGAGGAGGGACGACAAAAACCTAGAGGAACAATTAATTAGAAGAATTTTTGGATGAGGTGCCAAATTATTCACCTTTCACCCAATTTGCTTCCTGCATCATCCATTTCCACACGTCGCCGTACATCCATGATGAGCATCAATAGCTCAGAGGACGAAAGTTTAGCCTTCAGTGACACACTATCCATAATAAAAAATGTCAGCATGTACAACAAAGTTGGTGGGAAGCTCGAGGAGAAGACGGATGGGGATGAGAACACGAGATGGAACGCATATACTCGCATCCCATGAATAAGCGCACCCTATATGCACGACGTACAGGCATGATGAAACATGATTCACTTACTCGTCGAATACACCCTCAACACTGCTCCTTATCCTCGCAGCAACGTCTTTCCAGCCCACATGCAAAACCCACCAGGAAAGCGTGAGGAAGCGCAG
>QGOI01000184.1:0-38983 GCA_003313885.1 Boletus sp. MG55 | reverse complement strand
GGAGGAGGAAGGCTGAAGGAGGCTTGCCGGATATGTGGGTAGCTAGGATCTGGGCGTGATGGCGAAGGTATACGAGGAAGGCGTCACAGCCCCAGCGTCCTTTGATTTTGATGGGGACGATGACGGGACGTGGTCCATGGCGTCATGTCGGGTGGGATGATGGTGGGACATGGTCCGCGGCATCGTGTCAGGTGGGGACGATGATGGGATGAGGTCCACAGCATCGTGCCAGGTGGGGATGATGATGGGACGTGGTCCGCGGCGTCATGTCAGATGGGACAAGGTCCACGGCATCATGTCAGGTGGGGATGATGACGGGACGTAGTCTGCAGCGTCATGTCAGGTGGGACGATGATGGGACGTGGTCCGTGGCATCATGTCGGGTGGGGACGATGACAGGACGTGGTCCACGGCGTCATGTTGGGTGGGATGGCACGGGTGTGATGGAGATCACGATTGCGTGTGGTATAGAGAGGGAGCATTGACCGAGGGTGAGCAGACAAAGCTTGGTTTTCACTTTCTCGTCATCGTACACTTTGATTTCGTTTGAGATGGAGCCAAGAAGGAGGTGGTTGATGGCAGAGATGTCGTATCCTCTGTCAGCTTTGAGCTCATGGTGCTGATCGAGTCTGACGCGCGGGCCTCAGCTCAGACTGCTCTGTCTTCTTCTTCGGAGAGGGGGTCGCGCTCGCGCTCGGCTTCTTTGGCGTCTCTGACTTCGGCCTCCCTCTGGGCGTTCCATGCTGTGACTCGAAGGTCCCTGTTGGCTTACCATGCGGCAATGGGAACCATGTCAGACTCGTCCCCAGCATAGTTGGGGATGTATTCGAGGTTGGGGTCGGCCATGGTGAAAGGAGTGGGAGCGAGTGAAACGGATGGGATTGCCTTGGAAGATGCTAAGGTAGGGACTGACGAGGTAACGAGTGCGGGGGAAGTAGCGAAACGGCGGACAGAGCTCTGCTCTGGATGCTGCAGGCCACGAGCGGAGGATGTGGCGCGAAAGAAAGAGAAGATGCGCCACACCCCTCACGCTCGGCCAAAGACAATGCTGCTCGTGCCTTACTACGTAACAGAGCTACGCACTCCCTCCACCGCTCTGCTGAAAGTTGGCACCACGGCGTCAACAATGTCTGGTGCGTACTGAAAAGATGGAACTGCTTTGATGCTGATCGTTGGAAAAGAGCCTTCTGCACTCATGGAAATCAACGCTGACGGTGGAAGCGTAACATTTGCGGCAAACGGCGAGTATCTCGTGAGCGGCAGCTGGGATGGGGTTCGAGTGTTGCGAGTAGAGGACGGGAAAGAAATGACAATAATGAAGGCGGGAAATATCGCCTGTCTCGCTGTCTCGAAGGATGGCAGATGGATCGCAGCGGGGTCGTGCGACCCGTACAAGTTGTTCGTATGGGACGCAAAGACGTACGAAACAGTCTTCGAGCAAGAGGGTGACGCCGTCCTCGGAGTTGACTTCTCGCCCGATTCGACTCGACTCGTCGTTGCTTCGGGTTCCACAGCCACCGTCTGGGACATCGCAACTCGCAAATCAGTCCTCGGTCTACGCCGCAAGGAGGTCTGGGTGGGAGCAGCGAAATACTCGCAGCAAGGTGATCGAATCGCGACTGTAACAGCCACTCCATATTCCGTTCGAGTCTGGGACAGCAACGATGGCCACTTGCTCGTGAACATCCCAGTGGCAGTTAACCCGGGATACAACACTGGTCTCCTCTGGTTCAACGACCACCTCTTTGTCGTATCCGACAAGAAAATCAAGAAAATCAATGCATCCACCGGGTCAATAGTCTCGGAATGGCCAGTCCCTGATGCCAACTATTCCTCGTGCATTGCCCTACCGCAGCACGGGGAATGCATCGCATACTCTGCAGACCGTACCGTCACATTTTGGGACACGTCCACACGCTGCCAGCTCGGTCTCATCCAACTCACTGAAAGGATACATTCGATCGCGTTGTCACCAGACGACCAATTTCTCGCAATGAGTGGATACAACCAGAAAATTACCATCAAGAGCCTATATTGCATCAATGTAAGCACCGTGTCTCGTTGGATTGTTGTGCACCTGAACAACCTTCTTGTTCCGAAAATTGGATTCACTTTCTGTGGCCCTGCTCCACTTCACTATGCAGGAGCCAGACATTCAGATTCACGGCGCTGCTCTTGACTCGTGGAAGCACGATCACCTCCGAGACGCAGAAACATCATTGACCGCAGCAATCTCCATGTCTGAGAATTCGAGCCCTCATGTACTCGCCTGTCGAGCTCTCGTCAGATCACGCTTGCTGCAGTGGGACGCTGCAATCGTCGATGCCGAAAAGGTGTTTGTTGCTCTGCTCTCACATATGGTGACGCTGACGGTAATTCACACCAAGTCCATCAAAATCCTGCCATCCGTCTTTGGCTACATTGCAAAGAGTATGGCACTTGTCGGCGTGGGGGAAAGGCACGCGGCATATCGAGCGTGCGACATTGCGTTCGAACACTGCCAATCAAATCACGTCTCCTTTCTCCTTCTCATCAAGGTGTGCTTTTCGAACTTTGTTGCCCTCAATCACTCATATTCCGTAGGCTATCATCGTATTTATGGCGGGAGAACACGACGATGCGATATCGCGCGTAGACGACCTCATCGCTACGCTACGCTTCAACTCAATGTATCATGTGGTTCAGGTACATAGATAACGCGTTACCACACGATGAATTTTGTCGCTAATATTCCCAGTAGGCATATATGTATCTTCTCCTTGGAAACTCACGTATGGAGAGCAGCAACTACGAGGATGCTATACAGTCGTTCGAGCGTGCACGAGCTCAAATGGGGTATTGTGCGGGGTATCGTTCCTTCGCCATCTCACTGGTAAACTTCCTACTGAATATTTCGCGACGTGTTGACATAGGTCATTGCCTTTGACAGATATCCGGGTGGAAGTTTGATAATCTCGGGATTACGATTAAACAGCGTCTTTGTGAAGCCCTGTATGCGGCGGGTCGCACGAACGAGGCAGGAGAGTCTCTACTGGAGATGGTAAATGCCGTCGACGAAGAAGTCTTCACGACCGGACCCATCACTGAGTGGGTTTCTGGTGGGTCTATGTTCCATTTGTTCGTCCGCCATGCACTCAACCTTTTATGTCAGATTTCACACGACGATGCCTCTCCGCTGCCCATAGCGACGGTGATGCAGCCTCGAAGATAGCCCGACACAATGAAGCGCGGACGCTTCGTGCAACGCTTTATTCCACAACCCCCACGTTGCTTTTGCGAGAGTGGGCAAGAACGACATTGGTGGCTGGCTCATGGAGAGATGCCTTGATTGCCGCTGTCACTGTGAGTATCTCCCTTTGGTTTGGTATCCCTTGTGGGCCTGACCCTCTTGGTTTGAAGTTTATGGTTCCGAGATCAATGACGTATCGTGCCATATGTGAGCATCTTGAGACGATCGACCGCATAGTCGACGCTAGCGAGTGTTTCCGCCAAATGGTGGAGGAATTGGCGGAGCAAACAAACGTGCAGGATGAACAGGCAGAATGGGTTCTCGGTGGGTGGTCTCGCATACTATGTAGGCATCGTCATTCATGTGACCGTTATACGTTAGACTTTAAATGTCGTTGCTCAGGGAAGCTAGAGCACCTCGGGAATACTGCGATGCGTGCAGAGCGGCACGATGATGCCATCACTCATTATTCAGCTGCACTGTCCCTTCATCCGGCTGCACCACTGGATCTACTCATCAAGCGAAGCAGGGTGTACGTAGCTAGGGATTTGTGGGAGGATGCATTAAATGACGCGAACACGGTGTGTGCCTTTGTCTCGGACAGGTTACTTCTTGTCAATATATCATTAACAGGTGATCTCGGTCGATCCATCATCTCCATGGGGTTATCAAAGGAAGCACGCCGCTCTACACAAGGCGGGAGACTATGAAAATGCAATAGATGTACTCGAGGTTATGCTCTCGAAGATGTCCCAATCACCTGATCCAGGGATTCGCGGTAAGGGCATCGACCTGCTATTTTTTTTTCTACTGACCTTTCCTCACAGAGCGCCATTGCGAATATATAACTCCAGCACAAACAAAGGCGGCGATCCGCAGGACTATTCAGGATACCATCCGATATTCGCCACGTGTGCTCATCAACACCATCTCTGGTCGCCTCTGCGATAAATCTGAACAATCTGCTGCATTTGAATCCCTCCCAGTGTTCAAAGAATTGATTTCCTCTATGATGACACAGATTGACCACGCCCGCATCGAGCGCGACGTCACGGAGTACTATCGCTATGCCACGTTCTCACACAAGTGGGAAGACAATGAACCTCTGTTCGATAAAGTCATACATATCGTCGTGTACGATCTCGAGGAATCCCTCACCCACGACAAGGTCCAAATGTTCTGCAAGATCGTGCGGGATGCTGGGTTCAATTGGGCATGGAGTGATACATGCTGTATCAACAAAGCAGATCACTTTGTACTCCAAGAAGCCCTCGTCGCCATGTTCAAGTGGTATGGGGGTTCTGCCCTGACAGTCATTTTTCTCCGTGGGGTCCGCTCTCCGTCGCGGCGCGGTGATCTCGTGAGGAGCATTTGGAATACTCGTGCCTGGACATTCCAGGAATACCATGCGTCGAAGGTGGTCCGATTCTACACCGAGGACTGGAAGCCATACGTGAACCTCGACATCCCCAATCACAAGGACTCGCCCGAGATTATCTCGGAAATGGAGGAGGCGACGGGTATCTCTGCACAAGCCTTGAGGTCACTCCGACTAGGCTTAGACGACATTCGGGAGAAGCTGTGCCTAGCTTCTCGAAGAGAGACGACCCTCGTGGAGGATTCAGCATACTCACTGCTTGGGATATTTTCCATCTCGTTGCCGGTTGTATATGGAGAGGGGGACAAGGCACTCGGACGACTCTTAGGGCAGCTACTCACGAGCTCAGGAGACACGAGCATCCTAGCATGGATCGGGAAATCCGGTAGCTTCAACAGCTGCCTCCCGGCCGACATCACTGTGTTCAACAATTTGCCGACAACACACATCCCACCTACCATCAATGATGCTGCAATGGGCACAATTACTGCCGGCCCTTCACTCAATCCCACCTTGGTCATGAAATTATATGACCGACTGCTTGACCTTCCTGTACCATCATTTGCAGGACGACGGATGAAGCTTCCGTGCATCACCTTCAAACTTGGGCCTGTATCAGGTTCTCGCCGTAGGTCCGGACAGGTTTTTCGTGCACAAACAGCTGCGCTCGGGATTGTGGAGATCAGCACGAACGAGAATCTGTCTAGATTGGATTCCCTTTACCTCATTCATCCTTGGATTGACTTTCTCCTCGACCGACGGCCTGTCGGAAGCATAATGGAGACAGTACCAGAGGAGTCCGAGGGCATTGATGATCAATCTTCTTCAATAGGCGAGTTGCTATCATCCGCTGGCCCTTCCAATATTACACCGGCACCCAAGCAATCACGAGCATCACGGCTTGCCGCTCGCCTCAGGCTACCATTTAGTGGACAATCTGTCACACCCCTTCTAGATACAGCTTCTCTCCGGCCCCCGTCATCTATATCGCAGACAGACAAGCAAATGCGAGCCTTTCGAGTGCTTGCTCGACTGAGACAACCATTCGGTGCACTTTTGCTTACACCAGACCTAGGCGGTGTGGCTGCATACAAGCGGGTTGCTACGGAGAGTCTTATCACTGTCCAGGTACTAGAGGAGGTCACGCCAACGATATTGGACAAGCTGATTGCTGGCGTACGCATACTGGACGTGCTTTGACGACGGCTATCGGTTAAACTCATATGTTACACTTGTTTGGGCTCAGCTCATTGACTTTCCGAACACGCCTTTGATGTACCTCGAGATTTGTCTCCTCAGTGTGAATTCTTGTTTCGTGAACCGTGCTGGTTTTGTCTGATAAGTTACATGAATCGTCTTGTAACCCTGCTCATATGCACAATTCAAACCCTCTTACTCCTTCCGTCTTCCTTACCATCGAATCCATTCACCCTCTGGGCGTCGCGTGCAGTAGATGTGCCCGACGGCCATGCCCCGCTCTTACGCACCCTCTTCGCGTTGTTGGTAGGCATTCTATTCGCGGTACCCAGACCAGTGCGGATCATAATGACGTACATTGCGTGCGTTGCGTGAGTGCTGGGGTATTGTACTTAGGTGTGGGGGATCATATCGGGCGGTGAAGGAACCAGGATGAGTCGAGCATGAAGAGTGTGCCAGTGCGCGGTACATGAACGGTACGGGATGCATTACCTCCATCGACGCATCGATCGAGGCAGTGTCGGAATAAGATGGCGTGAACTGTCGGCGCGTATCCGGAATCTTGAAGGACGTGATCGGATTGTACGGGCAGGTGACGTGACGTCAGGTCGTCATGTTTGGTCATCTTGCGTTCTACGTTTGCCAGTGCGTCATGGGTGTACCGATGCCGTTCGTCACACGTTCTACTAGTACGAAAAGTTGTATCGGCGCTCGATGAGGGTCTTCGTGTTCCCGTTAATGTTTGACGTCGCTGGCTCCAATTTTGGGAGTGTCAGCCGCAAATAAGATTCGGGGAGCGGCTGACAGGTTGAAATACGGAAACCCGAGCTCAGGCATCTTTTTCGCAGACAGACATCACGTCGACAATGTCTGCCTTTGTGAAGCCCTTCCATGTGCTCGTGACCATCTATCGCTTGATCGTAGCCTCGTGGAATACATGCATCGTCCTCCTGCAAGTCATGCGATCGGTGATGGAAGAAGCCAAGCAAGAAGCGGCCGAATTGATGGCGTTGCTCCGAGTCGATGACAGCGCGCCTATGACTGTCAGTTTGCGTCGATGGTCCGGCTACGCTCAAAAATTCTGGCTGACTGGCTGCTGCACACAGGACGCCATTACCTCGAGGGCGTTGCAGCAAGATGAAGGTGATCCCGCAAACCCTTGGCAAATGCTGATCATCGCAAGAACATCTTCATTCGTACTCCTTCTCCGACTGTCCAAGTGGCGTGTGCTCCACTTGGAAGTGGACGAGGTGCGTAAATGGGATTGGCCGTCCGAGGCATTTCGTGATTTGCGGTGACCGTGATCGTTTTGCACCCGGATAGAAGTTCATCACCTCCAAGCTGGAGGTGATCCGGACAGAATTGATGCTGCATGTTCAGCACGTCCCGCGCTTGGTAAGTCGTTCTTGGTCCGAGCCTCCAGGAACGACGAGGATATGGCTGACGGAGGTGGGTATTAGTTGCAGATGCCGATCGCGGCGCACGACACGCGGCTCGTCAGATATACGCCGATCAGACCGCCGTATCTCTGGAAGGAAGAGCGAGCGGGTCCGCAGTGTGGGGGCGAGGTCGTTGAGGAGTCGATCGTACCTGCCGGGCCGCCCGCGTCTACTGCCAGCGCAGGAGGGGAAGGACGTTCGCACCGAAAGAAGTACGTCCAGCTGCTCACGGAAAGCGCATTGCGACGTCGGTTGCACATGGATCGACTCGGGCGCGCTGGGATCACGGTGGACGCTGCACCGAAGAAAGGGATGGGTGTCATGAAGACCCACGGGGTGAACGCGGTCAAGAGGAAAGCACTGGCGAACGCGACGAACATGGGTACTATGCACGCGGAGGGGAATGAAGATGTGGACGGGATGCCGGACGTGACGTACGGACGTGAGGCGGGTGTGGCAGGAACGCCCAAACAGGCACGGATGGAGCGAAACATCCACGCGGCGCTCAGCGAGAACTTGTCGATCCCGAACATGGTACGGACGGGTTCATTGGGAAAGGTGGTCGAAAGCGTGCAACAGCCGCGTCGGATGGGATCGCGGTCGTTGCGACGCGGACAGTTTGACTTGTACGCGCAGGGGGTCTCCAGCGAGTTTAGTCTGGTGCCGAAGACGGGTCAGGGGAGAGACTGAAGTGATTGCGTTTGTCATGTGAACGGAGCTTACCACTAGGCGAAATGACGCTCGAGTTGTTCTAGGATGGTGTAAGTTACAGTAGATTCAGCGCATGTTCAAGTTATAGGTCCAGAGCGGAGTCGTGCTTTCAAGTTGACCGGGGTAAACTCATCTGCAAGACGGGCGTATAACGTTATCACTTGACGACACTTCTGTCGGCGATTCGTGAGTTGTGATTGGAGGGCTAGTAACGCCATTCCCTTTTCGTCCGCCAAGCCCTGCTGGCGGCTGACCTGCACGCTCGGCTAGCCCGGTTCAGTCCGCAGATGAAGGCCACGTAAGGTAGGATAACTTGATGATAACTATGTACCTGTCATGTTCGTCTATCACTGTACTCCGAGAGCCTCCCATCGATCAGATCATACTTACACGAATCTCTACAGTGTCTCCCTTCACGCCTGTCGCAAAACTGCAGAATCTTCGCTCCCGCTGTCGTGTATTGGCACCTTCGGCCGCCGGGTATTCATGTCTCTCCACTGCAGCTCGGGGGGATGAGTGTTGGCAACACGAGAGAACGAGTAGGCTTGGACATGCGCAAGGACTCGGAATCCTGATTCAAGCTTTCAGATAGCTACGATAATAAGGGCGGCAATTTCGTCGATACCACTCATATGTTGTAGGTATTCACTTTACTAAAGTGTTTGCACCGCTTAGGAACGGAACTCTGGGAAATTCATAGGCGAATGGGCAGTTAGCACGGCCACAAAGGCAGTACTGTCCCGTGACTGGACGCGACTATCGTTTCCGTCAAATCCGACGTGCATACCAGTGTTGGAAACAGGCCTGCAAAGAGTTCCGAACCTCCATCGATATCATGTATGCTCATTTCTAGGACCAGTATCGAGGAGGTCAATGGCATGTACGATGTGTCATACGCTGGGATCAAGTGCGCTGCACGGAAAGTCGAATCGATGCGGATGACAGCGCTGCCGACCAGCCCGGACGGAGGTTTTCTAGTTTACTTATATTCTTGATCTAGGAACCGTTGGCTGACCCATCCCCGAGTATGTCGATGTAGCCTTTTAAACACTACCTAAATGGGCTTCAAAACACCGACAAGTGCGAATGGCCGAGGGATTGGGCGCATTGCGCTGACCACACATTTGACGTCCTGACTCCGATCAGACAAAACGAAACGGTACGATAGGTTTCGATTCGATTCCATACGGCATGAATTGAGCTGGCAGGAACTGCCGCCTAAGGTATGTCTAGATTGCAATCATTCATAAGGGACCCTCGTGCAAGGTGCTTGTCCATAGCAATTCCTCCCTATCATGATCCCTTCCTCTGCATTTGTGGGGCTTGCCGCCCTGATCCTTCTGTATGCATCGTTCAAGCGTTTCACTCGCCCGTCTTTGTCCATGATCCGTGGCCCTAAGTCATCGTCGTTTATCTTCGGTAAGGTTTTTTCTCTGCGCCTGCCTATTAGATTGTTGACACTATTTAGGCAACTTGCTTGAGCTATATCAACGTCCGGTTGGTGAAGCAGAGTTTGCTTGGCAGAGTCTGTATGGAAACATCATTCGAACCAGGGGTATCCTCGGAGTAAGTCTACTCACTCCATATTTCGTGCTAGCACCATCCCCGATATATCTCAACAAATATTAGGAGGTTCGACTTCTGATCGCGGACCCGAAAGCTCTTCAGAAGGTGCTGAACACACCGGAATACAATTATTCGAAGCTTCCCAGTATCCGTGTTATGTCGCGAGTGATCAATGGGGAAGGTGTTAGCTGGGCTGAAGGTAGTTTGCATTCCTTCAAAACTTCGTTTGAAATAACCACATGACAGATGAGGTCCATAAACGACAGAGGAGTGTAATGCTTCCAGGATTTGGGCTGAAAGAGTCCAGGGAATTCTTGCCGATTTTCAAGGAATGCGCTGAGGCTGTAAGTATAAAGTGGTCGGAATCTGTTGGGGATAATAATGGCCAGAGTGTCGTCATCAACGTTCTTTCTTGGCTCTCGCGTGGAACATTAGAAGCGATTGGTCAGGGTATGTTAACTCCTTCCTCCTGATGTATTAGTATGGATTGCACATCATCTCAATAGGCGTATTTGATGTCCACTTTGGAGCCATTCAAGACAATTTACATCCCCTCGCAGAGAACTACAAGAATTTTTTGTCAGTCTCCTTGCAGTTTTGCTTGAGTTGTCGCATAACCTCACAACAGTGGCGAGATTTTCGGTCTGCCTCCAGCAAGTCAGATTTTCGTACAAGCGGCTTCGAAGTATATCCCAAGTTGTATACTTGAGTGGATAGCCGATCATGCTCCAATTTCTCGGCTTGCACGCGCGCGTAATGCAAACAGCGTGGCCACTGGTTTCGCAAAGGAATTAGTACGGGAGAAAGCATGCGCCCTTTTACAAGGCAAGGGTAATCGGGATATCTTCACCTTACTCGGTGCGCTCCCATTATGTGCATTACCGGTCACTCTTGTTGATTATCTCGCAGTTAAGGCCAACATGGACGCAAATGCAAAGAACAAGTTGACCGACGAAGAGTTGTTAGCGCAGATGTGGTAGGTTCTATCGGTGATTCCCTTCGTTATTATTATTCAAACCATGCATATGATATATACAGTACGCTTATGATAGCAGGTCATGAAACTACCTCAAATTCCGCTGCCTTCATTTTACTGGAGATTGCGCGGCACCCCAAAGTTCAATCCAGACTACGAAATGAGATAAGACAGACTAAAATCGCTATCCAAGGACGTGGCGATCCACAGCTTACAGTCAGAGACTTGGAGGTGATGCCTTACTTGAATGCTGTGATCAAGGTAACTGGTGTCCCCAACATGCGGCGTCTTTACTGACCGCGTCTCTCCCCGTCCAACACAGGAAGGATTGCGGTTCCACCCGGTGGTACCTCATCTCCATCGAATCGCTCGTCGAGATGACATCCTTCCACTTTCTAAGCCAATTCTCACGGAATCTGGAGATATGGTGAACAAAATACATGTTCCCAAAGGCACACATATCATGGCAGCTATTGCCATATACCATCGGTGGGTTCTGCCGTCACATGCACACTTGTCAGATGGGTAACTGGACATGGTATCGCAGCGATAAAGACATTTGGGGAGAGGATGCACACGAGTTCAACCCCAATCGCTGGTTGAACGGCACGTTGGACGAAAAGAAATCGACTGGCATTGGCGTATACTCGAACTTGTGCGCCTTTTCGCACTTCATTTCTAGACATGCTCACCGACATGTTTTCTATAATATCAGATTGGTCTTCCTCAGTGGTAATCGGGCATGCCTGGGATGGCGTTTTGCGTACGGTTCCGTCCTTTATTTCGTAAGAGAGTCACTGATTTCAAAACTACAGTATCATCGAGATCCAAACACTCCTGTGGGAGCTGGTGGGCAAGTTCGAGTTCAAAATGACAGACGCGGCCGAACGGATTGTCCGGCAGCCAGCGTTGCTGATGGCCCCAATGGTCGAAGGCGAATTTGACCGTGGTGTCCAAGTGCCATTGGCTATATCCGTGGCCCCTCAGGATGGTGAAGATTAATGGGCGAGGTTACGGTGATGCTGTCACAGGTGCCGACTCGTAACAATTTGACTCCATAAAAGCGATCGGCGTGACTGGCTATTTCACATCCTGCTTACAGTACATAGTCGGGCACCGTGTAGTGGTATCTCAGCTACAGTCATGCCTTCATGCCAGAAACTGTATAGTAATTCGAGAATCAATTGATCAGAGATTTGTCGGAAATGAGTAGAGTTATACCTGCAGATGTTTGGAATCTCATACCTGGAGCATATTATGTTCGCGCAACTTCCTCATCCACGTTTTACAAGTCCTGCTGCTCACTAAGCCGACTCGTCATGCAGTAGCACATACTCGCGGGTCGATAAGCCAAATTTGATGACTTTCAACAAGGACTGAGGATGAGAGGGAGGAGAAGAATGGACAACACACCGTCTCCTGCCTTCAACTCATAAAATCTCGTGGTCGGTATGACTTCGTCGTTGACGTGAGTAGTATTTGTAGACTCGAGGTCAATGATGAATGGCCTTGGAAGGACGTCAGTGGTACGGGCGACCCTGGATGAGAAGGACGAACTTGACGACTGCTTTTGCAACACCGAATTCGTCTTTTTCTTGCACCTGGCGATCTGTGATACAACGGCGACCGGTCAACGGAAGAGGAAGAATGCACTCTATAGCAACCTACGTTGAATGACCGCATGTTGTTTGGAACAAGAAGGATGTTCGATGAATATATCAGCAACTGCACGGTCCCTCCCTATTAGATAGGCACTCTGCCGATGAATGTGAAGGAGTTCTGTCATGAAAAGTCAAAGACCGCCGCGCTTGTACATAGATACGAAATCACCTGTTTGTTCACTCCCTTTGAAAACGTACAATCTCCATCCCAGCGTTGGTTTTCTGGCCTCGGGGGGTTCGTTGTATTTCAGAACGGTGCTCGTCCCATCCACTGCTTTGACGGTATTAGTGGCAGCTGCAAGTAACCCGGATGGCTTGAAATTTGGTTTAGCCTTGTCGACTGGGCTTTTGGAGCGGGTCGGGGAACCAGAGCGTTGCTTGGGTGAGGCGGAACGACGTAATCGTGTTGCACGCTCCATACTGCCCTCGCGGTGACGACGGTCGCTGCGCGTTCGAGAATCCCTATCCCTGTCGCTGTCTCTCCTGCTTTCACGGTCGCGGTCGCGGTCACGGTCATTATCTAGTTCTCTGTTCCCTCCCCTCCTCCTGTCATCGTATTCGCGTCCATGGGACCGTCGATCCGCAGGGTAATCTGGTCTATCTCTTCTCCGTTCACCATCTCGTCCAGGGTCTTCTCTCCTCTCTTTGGCACCATGACGACGTTCGGGGCGTCCGTGCTGATCTTCATTGTCATCTTTCCTCCGCTGGTCATTATCGACATATTTGCGTTTAAAGCTGTTGTCCTTGCCATAGTCACGCGAGTTTGTGGACATAGTGGTCAGCGGCTCTGTTGATGTCGACTTGAGACTGAATGATATTGTGGGAAACCGATATTAGACCAACATTACATGCCCTCAACCGAGACACAATGTTGACGAAACTTGCAAGTACAAACGAATGCAAATGACCGAGTCCACAAGTAGTCATCCGTTCTTCTTTACGAAACGAGACCATGATGATAACGTTTACAAGCTAGCTTTTCCAGAAAGATATCTTCCAACGGCGTCGCCGTGTTCGCAGCGTACCCTGTCACTAGTGCTGTCTTCGGTGGCCCAGCGACCGGATACAGCCCATGATTTTCAGTTCCCTTGAAAGAGTCTTCAAACTCTAGTCGGAATGGATCGTATGGGGTCGCGTAAAACCTAAGTGGAATAATATCCGCAGGTGTATTTACTTTGGTGGTCAGGGAATGGGAATCTTGGTCCAGTGCTCGCCCATGCTCTCAGTGAAGGTGTCGGATCCGGAAACGCGTCCTGTGGGATTGACGCAGGCGAAACCACGGCTGACGTAGTGCCAGTGCTTGGGAGTCCACGGTTTCCATGCCAGTCTACCGTAATCACCCCATGATGACGGGCGTATCTTCTGGTCTTCGTTGTGCGACACAGGGCCCCGGTACCGCGGTGGTGAGCTTAGCCTCTTACGCTGGCTGGATCGGGCCCAATGGCAGGAATTGAGACCGGCAGGTCCAATCGCTACTGCCATTGACAGCACTTCCAGGCTCGTCCCGTCCGAGTCACATCACCTATACTTATTGGGCCAACGCTACCGTCATCAACTTCATCGCGCCAGCCCTCTGTCCCGGAACTGATTCACTAGGGAGATATCACCGGACCCGAGCTGTCCCATAGGTACGAACTGGACTGATCCCACAAGCTGCATATCACATTGACGTATGTGAGGCCGTATCCTCCCGTATTGCTAAGTACCAGGTAAGCTGAATCATTACGCCGCAGCGTTACGTCTTCTCCGCAGCGCATGTAAAGAAAAACAAGGCAGTCTTCGATTGCCATATACATTCGGTTCTTCATTCGCACTCTCGCCAAGACTCCGACGTTTGTGTATTCAACCAGCATCACTCAACTACTACGGCCTGTGATATATATTAATATTGCTCGTACTTTGAAGATTGCATAAAACTTACCAATAACGCCACAAGCGGCTCTACCGCCTGCATGGCCAGTGGTGAGGGAGTCTTCATGCCCCCCTCTGCCAAGGTCATCCTCACCCTATAGGGGTATGAGTGTGCGAATAGAAGAGCAGAAAGCCGACAGCGCCCCTACCTCGTGCACAACCACGGCGCGACTAGGCCCAATCAGACGCGTGTGTCAACACCCACTAGCTTCCAACGTTACCAGGTGTGAATTGAACATACCCGACTATGCTCTTAGGGCCGTTGAGAGAGATCACGTCGTCCGTGAATGAAAAGGTCGCTATTCCGTGCTCGTCGCTGACGATGTTACCCAGGTCACCAACATGCCTCGGTGGGCTCGTTCGATCACCGTGAACGTTCTTAAATGGGTTGAAGTGGGAGCCCGTAGAGATACACCCGCCGCTCAGGTCACCTAGTTCACTAACATCAAGCTTGATCTGAGCTAGTTAATAAAGCGAATCTGAGCTGACAACCCACTGGATGTGGAACCCTCGAAGTGAAGAGGGGTCGAGATTTTGGATGGACCCCGAAACTGTAACAGGGCCATCTTTTGTTGCTTGTTCAAACGTTACCCTGCCAGAGACAGGCGAGCTGCCTTGGAGTACGACCGCCGCCTGTTCGACGCTTCCGTAAAGGGTTTTCGTAGTCGCCTATCGACTGTGGCCACATACCTTTTGAACGTGCTCCACTTCAGGTCCCTTGAGAAACAAATGGTACAGGACGAAAATGGCTGCCGCGGTGAGCAAGAAGGTCATGAAATTGTATATCGGCCTGTTCAACTTTATTTCGCTATAACGATCCATGGTGGGATGGTAGTAGGTGGCTTTCAACGTTCAAGGCCCTGGCAGGCTGTGAGAACCTGGCTGATATTATGAGCTCGCACGGTCATCGATGGGGCCTTCCATGGGGGCCGCGGCCACGTCGGAGAATCAGCGTCACTGGAGCTCATTTTGCGCCACTCAAAAGGGTAACTCCATCGAATGTTGGCACAGCTATGGCATTGCCCGACTCCACTCTAGACCCCACCGAGTCGATCCAGCTGTCACAAGGGAGGAATGTATCATTTCGCCGCTCTTTGATTGCCAACTGCGCGGGAGTTGGCGGCAACTCAGTACAGGGGTGAATTGAAGTGCGCTGAATCTTTAATCAGGGACCTACCCTCAGGCAAGTCGGAGTGCATTGAAGGTGTGTAGTAACTGATCGGTTTAGATGCGTGCCGACATAAGGTCTTTGGACGAGCGCCTTCAGTTTTCGTGTAGTGTGACATGAACTTGCCCGTCCTGCAAGTAGTGACTCCCCATGAATGATACCCACTTCAATGAAAGATCCATATCGCCTAGTCAGAGACAGGCATGGAGCTTTGAGCAGTGCAAGCATATGATAATAGACGGAATAATAGATATCTATGTACAGCACGATACCGCCGAACTTACTTAGTAGAACACAACAAAGAAGAGTGCTATCGTATGGTGCAAAGTTATGCAGAAAAGTCAACGTGCAAGTACCTAGTCAAAACCCTTCAACGTGTTCGCCATCAAATAACCCATTTTCATATTGCCGTGTTCATATCGAAGTATAGAATGGTCGTGGCATGCTCTAGCACATTCTCTTGAAGTCGCTTTGGCGGAGACTATCAACGGGCCCGGAGGGATCGAGAAATAAATGGGACAAAGCGATGAGAGGGAGTCTGGTTGGACACCTTGCTTAGAAAAATAGATATGTCGTGATAAACACGCCGAGCGCTATGATGATAACCACCTGCAGTGGTACACCGTCCTGGTGTATAACAGTGTTGCGATCCACCACCGTCCCCACTTCTGTTCCCCCATAGTACGTGCTCGCACCATCGTCGGAACCAGTCGTATATCTTCGTCGGAATTCGGATGGAGCGACGGACTCTGGTGCAACCGACTCTGGTGCGGTAGAACTAGGGTCTGGCACTGCGGCCAGCAGTGCACGCAAGCGTTGTATCTCGGCTTGAGCATCGCTGAGCTTGAGTTCAAGTTCGCGGCTGATATGAATGGCTGGAGGGGGAGGCGGTGGCGGTGAAGAAGGCGGTGAAGGATGGTGAACGTTGACATTTACGATGCCTACGCCAGGGCCACTTGTGGAACGCTGGAATTCGGGGGATTCTTCTCTCGAATCGTCACGATACAGGTTGTCCAGTTCTCGTACCTGAGGAGGCGTCATTGGACGTACAGGCCCGGGGGGTGAAGGGGGCCCGGGCTGTACCCTCATGGTGCTTTCGCCCTGGAAGTGAGATTCACATCAAGGGCTGCGCCAAGACCCAGACGATCAAAACGTACGACAATGTGTCGAGAAGCAGGTGGAGGCTCTTCTGCGTGACCGTCTTCGTCTTCCTCCTCCACGGTCTGACCCTCCGGTGGAAGGTACACGACACGCAGCTTCTGCTGATGCACTTTCCACTCTTCGCCTGCGCCGCCCGAAACGTTCCACTAGAAAAACTTTGAGCTGCGATATAGTGGCGAAACGAAGAATTCTCACAATCTCTTGGAGATCCTTCGTTTCTTTGTCGGGTGTGATGAGGGTGCTTTGAATTAGGAACTTGTCCTTGCATTTTATTGACAACGGGGGTTCTTCCTTCATGGGCTGAAGCATTACTAAAAGGGAGGCGGTCGAGACATGAGAAAAACCATGCTGCATGAGGCATACCTGACACCTCGACACTGTCACCCGGTTCAATTCTACCCGAGTTGGGACGGACGCAATACAGCTGATAGACCTCTCAGTCCGTGTGACCTGCTCAGGGAAGAGCGTACGGACCTTGGGCGCTGTTGTTTTGACTTTGAAGGCGACTGGAGACGAATTCTGATTCGAGACCAACAGGACTTTTTTGACGAGTTGGGTGAACGGTCCTGGAAATAAATGAGCGAGGAAAGCATGACAGTAGTGGGCTGAAAACTGACTGTTGAAACCCAACGCATTGTTGGGGACGAGGTGGACGGACATATTGTAGGAAGACGGAGAGGGGATATCTGAGGGAGGCGGGGGAACGTTTGACTTTGGAGCGGAGTTGGATCCCGGCGTTGGTCTTTATTCTCTCCCGTGGCGAGGATCACACACGCTCAATAACTCGTGTTCGAAGCGTGCTCAACACACACCACTTGGCCATCCACAACATCGCGTGCCCGCCTGCCACATGCCACATGCGCGTTAGTCCTTTCTTTCCGAGTGTAACCCTCGCAATATGCCATTCATACACAGTGTTCCCTATTTAACATATCTCACACCGTATGAGATGGTAACCTGGTTCACGCTGAGAAGGGCTTCAGCGCAGCATGCACAAGCCGCAAATCCGCGATCAGCTTTACTCGGTCAATCACATCCTTCAGGGGACCATCTGAGACAGCAGCCCAGTGTGCCTGGAAGACGGCAACATCATGTTGAGGATCATCTCAAGCGAGCATACGAGCGTGTACTTGCCTCCACAGTGTCCCAGCCTAAGATACCATAGTAGACAGTAGGCTTGCCAATGATCGGAGCCCAGCTATCCCCATGGAATCTAGGAGTTCCAACAAGCAAGCTGTGAAGCTCTTGAACTAAAGGCTCTAACTGATCGATGGTGTTTCCCTCATTCAGGGCGAAGGTCACGAATTCAGTGATCGGTGCGCCAAGGGCACCTTGGGTGTCCTCGAACTCGACGTAATTGACCGTCGGTTCAGAGCCGAAGGCACGGCGAGAGGCAGCTGCTATTTCAGCGTAATCAGCCTGTTCGGTAAACGCATCGCGCGCAGCTTGCGTGGCCCAGTCTACGACGGGAATGAGGTTTCGATCACTGCTGTGCTAGATGACAAGGCGGTGAAGAGCATACCGTTCACCCAGAAAAGGATGGAGGGGTCTTCGGTTTCGTATCCGACGTAAGACCTTGGGTTAGGACACGTTGTCCGATAAGTGCTATGATGCGGCAAGTATGATGACGGTATGAGACATACTCTTTCAGCCCGGTTGCCTTGCTGATCCGAGTAAGGGTTGCATCAAGGCTGACTGAGCCAGACTTGTAGTCATCGGACGCCTTGAATGAGGTGATTTCAGCAACAGACGGCATGGTGAGAGTGCGGACGGACTGAGAGATCCCAAGCGTCGAGGATATCATCTGCACTTATATAGGACAACAAGGAATTCGCCGGTATTCTTCCGCAGTGGCACATGACGTCACTTGGCATCGTCTTTGGCTTCAACGACAAATGAGACCAGCCAGTCAGTTCACTCCCAGGGATTATGCCTCCTTCTTTGCAGGTGAGCCCCGTCTTGCATTTGTTGCGCAGACACGGCGAGATTCACTATCTTGCAACAGGGGCGGTATGCTGCACGTAGGCCGATCCCTCGAGTTTCAAGCATTATGAGTTTAATCTTGTTCATGATAGCGTCACCCACGGTGCCATGACGCGTAAGTTTCAATTATTACTTTTTCGCGCTCACCGCATAGATATCGGGTAGCCGTTGATGTCGTGAAGACACGTATCCAAGTTGACCCTGCCTACAAGAACGTGAATATGATCTCGGGGACCCGACAGGTTATCGCGAAGCAAGGCGCTCAGGCCCTCCTCACAGGATTCGGGCCCACCGCAGTAGGTTACTTCATTCAGGGTGGTGCTAAATTTTCTGGCTACGAGTACTGGAAAGCGAAATCTGTGAAGTGGGCTGGGGTTGAGGACGCGGTCAAGTACCGTACTGCAATCTACCTCGGTTCAGCGAGTGTTGCAGAATGAGAGTTGATTAAAGGCTCGTACTAGCGTGCTAATCATTGATCGTACCCCAGATTTTTTGCAGATTTTTTGCTTACCCCTCTTGAAGCAACAAGAATTAGACTCGTCTCACAACAAAACTATGCAACTGGCCTTGTTTCCGGTTTCACTCGCCTAGCTCGGGAAGGGGGGTTAGTGAGATGTATGCAGGCTTTTTACTGATACTCTGCAAGTTCAGTGTGCACATAAGATCAATTATGCATCATACTCACCGCGTACTCTTTACAGACAGATTCCCTATGCCATCGGGCAGTTTACGGTGAACGAATTTTGCCACGAAGTCGCTTTCCGCGCCATGTCCGAAGAAACACGAAGGAACTTGTCTGGAGCAACCAAATTCACTATCCAGCTGGGCAGTGGAATCATTGCTGGGTTTGTGGCTGCAATCTTTAGCCATGTGAGCCCCATATGCTCTCAGCTGAGAAAGCTAATCATCAGCCATTCCACAGCCTGCTGATACATTGCTCAGCCAGATCAACAAGGGCCACGGCCCCGTCGGCTCCATGACCCACAGACTCAGCATTTTAGCCCGGCAAGCAGGGCTTCGCGGGTTGTTTGCCGGATTGGGGCCAAGGATGGTCATGACTGCAGGATTAGTATCCGGTCAGTTCATCTTGTACGGAAGCATCAAGCAAGGTATGGCGCAGCCGGGCTCCTCGTCTCAGAAAAACAATACCAACTTGATTCCCTCAGCTCTTGGTGCCCCTCCAGGAATAGAGATCCACAAGGAAAAGAGCGCAGCAGCTTGACAGCCAGATGCTCGAAAGGTGTCTTTCATACCGAAGTCAAGTACTCGATTGAAAGTACGGCCCACAAACAAGGAATGCTTCCACGCAGTTAATCAATCATCTGGATCTCTCCCTAGAATCTGCGCGAGTCGAGCCTTGACGCTGGTTTGGTATAGAGCGTCATCACTTGTGAGGTCCCATTCTAAAAACCGTCGGGCGACTTCCTCGGCAGCTTGAAGGTCCAACTTTTCCTCCTCAGTCATCCTCTCCTCGAGTAGCTTACCAAGCTCGTGTTTGGCCAGGAGTTCGCTCGATTGGGACCGGAACCGGATCAGTAAACAGATATATGACACCTGCAGACACATACCTGACATACTGAGCCCTGGCCACACTGCGACAGGGAAGTCCGAACATCGCCGCACATTGCGCCGCATGAGAAGAAAGCGAAAGACCTGGTGCAACGCTATCGGTGTGTCAGTCACGCATTATTATTCTGATCGGGTGACCAGTCACCGGTACAAATACATAATCTTCTCGCCAGGCGCTGGTGTCCGGGAAACGCTGCTTTCTTGATGAGAGTCCGGGCCAGACACTCCTTCAGCGTCGAGTATATCCCCGGTGTTGGATGCGAAAAGAACTTTCATGTGGACGAAAGTGATGGGAAATTTGTGTGGGTCAAACAGGTCCTTTCGAAAGACATCATGGAAGTGGGACGCAACGAGTACTTTGGGACAGTCTCCGCCACGGTTTAGGAGGTGAGTTAAGACACCACAAAACAGGCCAGCCCCATCTGGACACGTTAGAAACGTAAAATGTTCCACAATTTCAAAGCAGATAACCAACCCGTGGCTACCGTTCCTTTCCCGAACTCATCAAGTAAAATCAGGGACTTGGAGGTGCAGTTTCTCAGAGCGCACGACACTTGATTAAGATCTATCATGAACGCTGACTGAACCTTTTGAGGTGAAAGGGATGAGTGAACGCGACGGGTGAATTCGAAACAATACTTTTGAAACGGATTCTTTAGTCTGGATCCGCGTGAAGACTGAAAAAATTCAGCATTTCACAATGATCATAATTCGTCAGACCAACTTTTATCGACTATCCCCAGTGTAGCGGACTCTGCAGGGACGAAACTATTGGAACTCAACAACGGGGTGTTAGCAGATACTCTGCGACCCACCTCCCAATCTATGAAACCAATGTTTGTCCATTGGTGTACCCCCAAGATCACGCAGTTTTGGCACACACCTGTGCCATATACTGAATCAATGCAACCTGTGACCGAACTTAGTCGTTGATTATCATCCAGCGGGCCTGCTAACCTGTTTCAAATACACGCTCTACAAACGATAATGATCAGTGGCTACTTGGCTGCTCAAGTAAGATGTCGGATGGCGCTCACTTTACCGCAAGCATTTGCCCCGGTGCAGAGAACTACACTACTCCATGTAGCCTCAGCCCCCATGTCCGAACTACTATCATCCGCGTAACACATTCCGAAGCCAACTCCACCGACGAGACGCGCGTCGTTAGGCACGAAGGTGTCTAGAATCTGCTCTTGAAGAGGATGTCTAAGAGGCAAGAGCTCAAGCGCCTACATCTCAAACGATTGACACAAGCATATTTTACCTTCCTTGAACAATGTCTATGATAGGATCTTCTACCATTCGAGGACGCCTATAGTCAAACGCTCTCGCCGCTTCCGCAAACGATAGCAAACAGTCTAGTTCAGCACAAACACTGGAGGCATCTTCCATAGCTGGGCCATATTGAAGAACTTTGTCCAGTAATTCTTGGACGATCTCTATCTCTCGGTCTACGCACTCAGCCTGGAAAAATCTGCAGAGGCAACGACCCATACCGACTATCGCTGGATGTAGGTCCCCGATGTGGTTGTCCATGTCTGCGAAGAGCCATCAGAACAATTTCCAAGCACCCCGAGATTTTGTACCATGCATCTCCTTTGATTTGAAGTAGACATGAAACCTGCAGGTGACTGAGACTACTAAGGGAACCAACAGGAGCCTGAATACTCACTCCGATGAGAACTGGGGTAACGAACGGGTTACTTTTGTTCAAAAATTCTCGACTGCATTCACCTGGAAATTCCATCCATCCAACACTTTGATCCCTGACTCTGTTTCCCACTCCTCACGCATTGGTACAGTGATAAGAAAGCCTTTCGAATGGCTCAGTAACTTTGACTACACAAAGTGCCAAATATACGAACCAAGCTGGGGAAAATACACGACGTTCAAAGATTCGGCATAATCCACGGGAACAGTTTGAGATATCTGTTCGGCTACTTTTGACTGCTTCCTTTCAGTATTTACTGTCAGACGTGAGCTGTGTTAGGTCAACTGACTAAGACGGAATCAATTCCTCGGTAAACATGTTTCCGTTTGTCTAGTTCTTCGTCGATGTGTGGCCTGACGCACACCCTAGCCACTTCAGCCGACTCTTCCCAGTCGATCTATCAGTAGCAATGTCAGGATTTTTTTTTTCGAATTGCAAACCAACAAAAGAAAACATCTCACAATATCGTTGACCATATTGCCAACTTCCTTAAAGGAAGCCACGTCTAGCACCTTCACAAGCTACAAGATTCCAGAGTCTACGAGAGAATGTTGGCTGTGACGAATACTCACTCGCACCACGACATCGACGTGTTTACTTTGGTGTAACTCTGCCAGTGCATCACGAATCATTGCAGAGTGATAGGTAAACTAGGAACAGCTCACAACAAATCGATATATCGGGAGTAAGGGAAGGGACGGACCTTCACTAATGCTTGCCAATCAGAGACCATTCCTTTCCCAGATCTCAGCACCCCCAATGTCCTGGGGATGTTCGCGATGCCTTTCAGCTGACTCTGTAACGCGCCGACCACTGGCAGGTTCTCGGCACGCAAGAAGCACTCCACCGCGTCATGTCGTGCTTTAAGTATCTCAAGTGACAGTGATGGACGTATAAACCACGTGCGAAGCAGCGAGCGACCCAAGGCAGTCCGAGTGGTGTTCAATATGCCTACGCCCAAGTCATGTGAGTAAGAGGATAGTAACAAGAAGAAAAAGGTAGACCGAATAGTGACAATCCCTCTTTTGTTTGGTCAGAGTGGATGGTGGCATGGTTTTCGCTCTCAAATACTTGCAAGGAGCTGTTACAGCAGAAAATCGACAATATATGCATGAAATCATAATATAGATCGACTGAGCTTACCAAAGAGTATCTGCATTGACGTGCATCACCTGGTCACTAACGGTTATTGAGCAAGGCGAACAGTACGAAGAAAGTGCCGTACAGCGCCAAGACCTCAATACTACAGATTTCAGATTCCATTGTTTCATCAACATCACCCAACTCCCCTGTTGCTCGTTCGCGAGTAAGGAAGTCGAGAAGTGCCCCTACTGAAGATATCTATACACGACGTCATTTCCTGTTCACGTCATTTGTTACATGACTTACACAAAGAGGTGCTAACTCCAACGAAGCAAAATTTGCCAAGCGTATGGCAGCGTTCCACCGTTCCATCGCAGGATCTCCGGTGGCCTCTCTTCTTTTAGCCATGAAATCATATGCGTTTCTGATTCCGATGGCGGAAGAATTGTCGGTCGTAACCTCGTGGTTGGAATTGAAGTCACAGCCTAAGCGAGCCAGCAGGTTCAACGACAACAACTTGTTCCGGCCCTTGCTAGGAACGAATTCTTTGTGAGGTCTGATCTGGAAAACACCACCGGAAGCTTCCGCTACTCAAAATTGCGATAAAGGTGACTATATGCGTCCTTAACAGACGGGCTCACCATGGTTTTGCAATACTGATATGAAAGAATCATCCGCCCTTGAGCTGGTCAGTATGAAGCCCGCGTCCGAATGTTCCAAGACTATGGAGGGTTCGGGACTTTAACCCCAAGCAGCAAATTCAGCACTACTGACTCATTTTTGTCAGGTCATGATGGACGCCTTCTTGAGTGTCTTCGAGCACATATACGACGCACTTGATGGGATCGTAGTATGCACAACCGATACGACCACTGGTATAAACATGTGTATGAGACGCGACACGACAAGGCCCACCCAACTCACTGCTGACAGAGGATGCTCAGACAAATCTAAGTTGTAGTCAAATGGATAGGAGAGGTAGATAATTGGAAACACGACGCTACCTTCACCGGCCCGGAACCACCTGAGTTTGATGAATCGCGCTCGTCCTGCAAATCCGACGTGCTATCCCATCTGACACGTTTTGCTTCTGACCCAACGTTGAGACCGTGACCTGCCTGGCTTCCCTCGCTCTGAGGTACATGCTCCAGTATTGATTCATTAAGAGTGGAAATTGGGCGTTTTAATCCAGACCTGCGTGACATCTTCATTACCTGCGAAGAAGACAAGGTACAATATGTTCGAGGCGCACGCGGTAATAAAGGATCAGGGAAGAGAACACGTGATCGCGAACCCATAAATATTGTCAGATCCTCTCTCAACAAGTTGCAAGGGGAACCTCCCGCACAGGGAGTACGGATCCCAAATGATGCAGTTATTATAACATCGGGAGTACGACCTAAGGGACAACAAGAGTTTACTTCTTTATTCGCAAGAGTTCCTTTGTGTCCTCCCCAGTGACTATCAAACGATCAGTCGGAAATAAATACATCATTCCCAGATCAAAAACGTACCATTTAATAGCAAACTTTGAGCATCGAGCATGACACGGTTCCCGGATGTAGCCAGAACGTTCGCAATATCACGAGCGGCCTCCAGACGCCGAAGCTCAAGGAAACCTTTGTTTGCTCGCATCGCTTCACCAATTAGCTCTGCACTGCGTGCTTCACCCTGCGCGCGGACAATGATGGACTATTGGAGGTCGGTCAGGACGGAATCGACGGTCAAGAGATTGCAACTTACTTGTTTTTCCTGTATGGCTTGGTCAACCAAGAACGCGGCTCGTAGTGCTGTTTGTTGTGCAACCTTGGTAAACCAGATCGTGATCAGACAAAACTTCGGCAAATTATGAGTGGAAGCTCACTTGTTTTGCTTCGACTGCATGCGTGAATTCAGGGGAGAACGCGACATGTGTAATAGAGACGTCATCCAGCACAAGGTTGAACCGCAGGGCTCGATTTGTGAGATTCTCGCGGATCAATCGCGAGACCTAACACGGCACGGTCAGTGACCCCTCCACAAAAGTTTATATACATTATTCACCATTTCACGCTGAGTGATGAGCTGGCTAGCATTGAATTGGGCGACAACACTTTTGAGGACTTCATTGACGATGGAAGGCAGTACGCGCTCATCATAATCTTTCCCAAGTTCACGGTAAATCTTGGGCAACGCGGAGGTAGATGGTCTCGACAACACTCTGCAAGTGATATTCACCATCTGTAGATCTGATGCGCTTCAGAGCAACGTTCACCACCAATATAACAAACAAACCTTTCGTCCCAGTCAGACTTGCAACACTCCGGGGCTTGGCACGGATGTCGAAAACGATTGGTGTCTCGAACCAAGGTACCTGGAGCGACTGAGTCCCTGCGGAATGTGATGTGGAATAGCATACGCACCATAAGATGCGTCCCTTCGCTGTAAATTTCATCTTTTACACCGTGCAAACTGAACAAGACAGTATGAGTAGATCAACCCCAGGTTTGCTTGCCGTTCTTACCGCGTATACTTGATGGCACGGTGACCACCGTCAACTTTAAACAATACACGCATGATTCTCTGAAAATTTGAGACGAGTAAAACGACGCACCGTTGAACAGACTGGCATTGAGGAGCAATCCACCACCAATGAGGGTAGCAAGCAAACCTCCTCCGGCCAAAAATTTACTAGGCCCACCAGAGAAACCGCCGCCTCCTTGGCCACCTGCCCGCTGGACTTGCTGCGCGAACCTTCGAAATGCCTCTTGGCTGTTCATAAGGAAGATGAGTGAACTTGCGAGTCGCCCGTACCGTGTACGAGTACCAGTGCCAATATTGGCAATAACCTTAGCTGTCACGTGAGTACTTCCGTATTTTTCTCGCGATCTCGGACTGATCACATGCATCATTAATCTCAGGCCATCTCCCGACAAAGATGTTCCTTCAGGGTGAAGTGGCAAGCAGTGTGGTCTGTCTTTCAATACAGTGGTTCAAGCTCTTGTTAATGGTGCTCTCATAGCTTGGCTGGATATCGATTGCATGCTGGTGAGTTTGCCTGTTTGGACTTAGCCTCAGATTCGGCCACGGTCGATAATACTGGGCTATCGCAGGGTGATTGTATACTCTCCTCAGATCATAGAGAATTATCAACTGCAAAGCGGAGAGGGATTATCTCTTCTCTTTGTCTACATATGGCTGCTGGGTGACCTGTGCAACCTAAGCGGCGCCGTCCTGGCGGACTTGCTCCCTACGGTGATCATTCTGGGTGTATACGTAAGTGCTCACGAACGGCTTTTGTGCAGTCTATCTGATAGATAGTTTGACAGTATACACTTTGTGATACTACCTTGCTTTTCCAGGTATATTACTATCGATGGAAGCATCGCTCTAGGGGAATTCTCCTCCGGGCGGAAGCGGACAGGTCGACAGAGCAGTCCTGCCTACTTGGTGATAATGCCCTGGTGCATGGGTCAGAGGCTCGCCCAATCTCTGTAATAAGGGTGTTTGTGCAGTACGCTGCGGCGGTGGCATTTGTCATGGCCACCGGAGCTGTTGCGTATCTGATCAGTGAACGACTACAGCATGACGATTCCCCTGCCCTTCCGCCGGACACACCACTCGAGTGGAGAATCCAGGTGATTGGATGGATGAGTGCTTTGTTATACCGTGAGTTGGAAGTTGATACGATGGGGAATGCACGCTCAACGAGTTCAAGTCGGGGCTCGGGTGCCACAAATATGTGAGTGCAGCATTCAGAAGGGAGACACCTGTTGATGGGTCACAGTCAAAAACATGAAGACTAGATGCGAAGGGCTTGCGCCGGGTCTCTTTTTGTTTGCAATCCTTGGGAATGGGACATATGCATTGTCGATTGTTGCTGTATCGATGGATCGCAACTACCTGATAAGGAATGCAAGCTGGCTTGCTGGTATTATCTCTGTATGTAGGACGAAAGGCGATGTGCTGATACGGTCCCTACAGGAAGTACGTTGACTATCTTTCTTGACCTGATTGTACGTGTGGCGGCTCTTCAACACACGTTTCTGAGGGTGCTGAATGAATGGTGTCAGGTACTTTGTCAGTTCTTCTATTACGGCTTGGTGTCTCGGCAGCGGGGCTGGATTGACGGAGTGGGTGTCTGAGGTGGGGCCGCGGGTGGAGACGGGATCGTATTCGATAGAGGCGTCTTGTGTGGGAATGAAACGGACGACTTTGCTGCCTCGTTGTCGCTCCTCGTGTTCGAGATGCTATTTTGCCGTTACACGTTGCTGCCCAAATCGCCTCCTGGGGTAACACATCGCGACATGCGCCCTGCCTCGTGCTCCTTGTTGACCACCACATCTCATATTTCGCAGGTACATTCTTATCCGTGCGATGTCTTTCATATACAGAACGAGCCCTCTGGATTCTCCGGGCGCTCCTCGCCCCATCCCCAGAGCATGTCCACCAATTCTGCAGGTTTGTCTCGTCCCTTTCCCTTGTTCTCTCCTTCTTTTTTCATACTTAACGGACAGATTCCGTCTGATTCAAATCCCCATCTCCGGCTTGACAGCCGCTCTGCACGCCCTACAACAACGTTCGCGATTATTTAAACGACCCGCGTGTTCCCTCCGGTTTTCTTATATGTTCTCCGCCTGCGTTTAGTCACCTCATCGATCATCCCTCTTCCTCGTCACCATGCAGTGTCCTCCTGTATCTCGTCTTGTTCGTGACGATAGTGTTCTTGCTACGCTCCGTCATGGTTCAAAACTTGTTGATGTCCATGCATTCCCATCTCGATCATCCAGCGCAGTCTCATTTGCGTCCAGCTCGCCCTCCTCCCCTCCGCCACCCTACGACGACGTCCACTTCGTCTCCAAACCCATCTTCGTCTCCCCCCTCTCTGGCTTAATCGAGCCCTCCTCCCGTCCTGGCCCTCCAAACAGTTTATTGTCCCGCCTGAACCCCATCGGAGGCCTTGCAAGCTCCTACAACTCCCGAGCGTCAATTTCACACCTTAGGGAAGCGCTCAACTCATTGGATACCCAGATGGCTTCCCTGCTGAGTCAACGTCAAGAACTCGAGTCCCATCTCGAACAAGCGGTTCGTTCACAGTCCCCCATCTACCGTCTTCCCGAAGAACTTCTCTCCTCTATATTCGTCACCGGAGTTTGTCAATCCGGAGATCAAGATTCATTGCTGGTGTCCAGTTTAATGCTCGTATGTCGCTACTGGAGAGACGTGGTCATTAACACTCCGGCGCTATGGGCGACCATCTGCATCAGTCCTCACGACTCTATTCAAAAGGCACGTCGGAAGTTGGCTCGGTCCAAATCTGTCCCTCTCGACATCACTGTCAACTTCACCCCTCGCCCAGAAAATTCGACGGATGTAATGGAGAACATCGTTCGCGCGATGGATATGCTTCGCCCTGCCCTTTGGCGCGCAAGGTCCTTCCGTCTCAGCGTACCTAATAGACCCCAGGCGCATGCTGCACTTATGCGCTGTAAAGAAGACGCACCTCTTTTGGAAACGTTGTCAATATGTATCTTCCATTCCATGCAAGAGGACCACTATTCTTCACCCTGTCTTCCACTTTTCAATGGCCACACCCCACGTCTCCGTTCGTGTTTATTCACTTCGTTCAATTTTGGCTGGGATAAAAGGATTGTATCTGGGTTGCGAGTCCTACAATTAGGCGGATACTGGAATGGTTTCTCACCTTCCGTCGACAAACTCCTCGAGATGCTCCGTAGTTGTCCGCACCTCGAAGAATTAGCCCTTCGCAACATGTCGGATGCTGATCCGGAAGCGCCCGTACATTCGGAGCCAGAGTTTATGTCCAACAAGGTTGTGAAGCTACCTCGACTCGTCAAGGCTTCCTTCTATTATGCCGGAAACATGCGCGTTCGGATGCTTCTGAGTCAGATATCGTTTCCGGCACTCGAGTCACTCGAGTTCTGTTATCTCGACAATTTAACGCCCATCCTCGAATATCTCAGACAACAATCCCTCACGTCACTTCCTCTTCGCCACTTGCGTATCGAATCCAGCTTCTTCAACGAACCCAAGTTCGTGACCTTGTTGAAGCGACTGATGTCACTCACGACACTCGAGTTGATTGACATTGAGGATGTGTCAAGTTTCCTGCTCAAGGTAAGCCCTCGTTATCTTGGATTTCAATCGGCTAAGCGAACAATGTAGAACTTGTCCACACCACCCGCTTCGCACCCTTGGATCTGCCCAAAAATGGAGCGCTTGAGCCTCGATGGATGCACAACCTTGGAATGGGATTCCCTGCGCAGCTTGGTAGAATCTCGACTTTCCGGCAAGTCTGCGCAGTTGTCTTCTGCCTCCATGACAACACTGCGCGCTATATCCAGCGCGTCAGCTTCTGCGCACGTTCACGCCCTTGCTTCTGGACGTTGTAGTCCAGTTTCTGCTCCTCACCGGTTGGCGTCGATTGACGTGACTCATTGTCACCAAATCAACATGGAGATGGTACAATGGCTCAGGATGTATGTCCGCGACGTTTGCTGTGACCCAGCCAAGGGCGTTTGGGGAGAGCCTGTCCTTACGTGATACTTGTCGATACTGAACTATCGTTTGCTTTCTTCCGCTTACTGATCAAGCTCTGTAGTAGTTACATACTTAGACGATGGCGGGTGCACTTTTTCCATTTTCCCATCTTAGCAGTGTACATTAGTATTCCCTCCGGATCCGATACCATAGCTCATGCAGATGACGACGACTCTTACGATCTTGTTTAATCGCGCCTACGATTGTCCCGGCTGTATCGAGTATATCGCGTGTATTTATTAATATATTGTCAATATGAAGTGGAATATAACTGGCGTCTGAAAGGACCACCATTGTTTACTCATTGAGGTATGCTAACATTGCTTTCCGCCTGTTCTCCTCTCTTTTGTGGACCTTGACAAACCCCCGCCTGCCTTTCCCAAATGTTACCTTCTTCCTACGCATTTCCTCCGCAGACCTGATATGAGCAGCCAGGGCAGCCGCGCCATGGGTGACACGCTTTTTGGACTGCTTGTAAGGGCCCTCGGTTTTCGCTTTCAGACCGATGCCCAAACGATCCGCCTTGAGGACAGTCGGCAAGGGGGTCAACAACGACCTCTGCATATGGGATGCAGGCGCTTCGCCAGTAGTAGCCTGGCATTGCACCGATGCTTGGATAACGTCATCATCCTCGAGCATGCCTTCAGATGCCTCGGAATCCGACTGAGTGAGGTCAATCACCTCTCGCGTCGTCCGGGCGTCGGATGTATCTTTTTCCACCCTGACGGACGACGTCGGGCGTTTATCGGCATCCCTTGCGCCCGGACGGGGGACATGCGCACCCAATCCTTCGCCTTCGTTCCACCCACTCCGCTGCAACATGCCAAACCCTCTGTTCGATGGTCCAATGTGCAGCCACACAGGGGGGTTATAGCGACCCTCAGAAGGCAACGGCGGCGGATCGCGTGCGAGCAAGTCCGCAAGAGACGGCGCTGGCGAGCTCGGTTTGGTCGATGGCTCCGAGCGCAACGCTCTGCGGATGAACCAATTGTTCTTCGTGATCCGCTCCTGGGGGGGCGGTTGGGATGGTCTCGGTCTCGCGTCTTGGGAGCTCGGACTGGGTGCGCTGGAGGGGCGCGGTGGAGGGATCGCTGCGCCCGCGCGCGAGGATGAGGAGGACGCTGTGGTCAACCTGAGAGACCTGTACCATTCTACAGTCGAGATGGAAGGCTGATCTGGTGGCTTTTCCGAGGCCGCTGCAAGCGACGACGTGTGAGATGGGACGCCCCGCTCGTCGTAGGTGATGGATGCGGGCACAAAGGTGGGTGCTGCACGGATGCGACGCTGTGCGGAAAACGAGGACTCGGTTTGCCATGGGTCGTCAGTGGATGGGTCGTCAATTCGTTGGCCAGTCTCGCGTTCGAGCTTTTCACGGTCTGCCGGGTCGTAGTGGGAACGGATGACGTGCGTGACGGTGGCCATCGTCCAAGGTGTGTGATTGCAAGGGAAAGGCACTGCAGGGCCTCTGGTGATTGGTCATGCGCCTTGTCTTGTGTTATCCTCTCGTTTGTGTACAACCACTGGCAAGATGGCCGAGCGGTCCAAGGCGTGTGACTCAAGCTTTCCGAAGCTTGCCTGCTAAGGCGGGTTTCTCATCTCCGAATGGAGGCGGGAGTTCGAATCTCCCTCTTGTCAATACTTTTGCTCGTTGAAGACCCTTTTTGCCTTACCCCTTGGAGATCTTGCTTATGTAATATTACAGAGAAGCCAATAGTGAATCAGTTGCCGAATAACATTTCCTTTATTCACATCCCATGTTATCGAGAAAGACAAGAAAGCGTGCTATATGCCAAGGGTATGGTGGTATTATCTGTGAGATAGTATGTAAGGAGGGTGGATACTCATGCATTGCTGATTGGGACATTGCCAGAGCCGTCATACGAGAATCCTATACGATACGTCAGACATCATCAAAAACGGTGTAGGTGCGACAACCTCGTACCTGCAAATTGTGCTTGAACCGTTGAAGACAATCGAGAGCCGTCAACATAACTATCGATAGGTGCTTCCGTAGTAAATACGGTATCAAAATTTGACACGTCCTGTACAATAAAGAACGGCTCGACACCACGTAGTTTCATGTCCTTGGCAAAAGAGCTTACCACAGGGCTGGAAACACTAGGTTTGAAAGGGGGTTGGATCTTCTTCTGCAAAAGCTTTTTGAAATCAATGTGCTTCTCGAAAAAGGGGTGCTTCTTAATTTCCTCGGCACCATTGACGCCGAGGCGCCGTGTCGGGTCGCGATCAAGAAGGCTTGTTAGAATGCTCCTGGCTTCCGAACCGATTTCGGGTCCGAAAACCAAGGGATCCGTGAGGATCTTCTGGTACATCTTATCAGTCACCTCTACACCAATCGATACGAGCAATTCAGTCCCATCTCAGAACCAGTAGGACAATTTGCGCACCATCATAGAAGGGAGGAAGCCCCGAAAGCATCTCGTAAAGCAGAACTCCAAGAGTCCACCAATCGATCACCTTGTCTATAAGAGTGAGTGTCATGATCAAAGACAAGGAGGATGAATGGAAGGTCTCAACTGTATCCTTGGCCATTGAGAATCTCCGGTGCAAGGTACTCGGGCGTGCCACAAAATGTGTTCGTCGTGTCGGAATCTTTCATGTTCAGCTTGCAGAGACCGAAGTCACAGAGAGCGATGTGACCAGTATAGTCCAAAAGAATGTTCTCGGGTTTCAAGTCACTGGAACTTCTTAGCATCATATCAAGCAGCGAGTACAGTTGACGCACCGATATACGACATCAAGTTCGTGAAGATGTTCCAGGGCAAGAAGTAGCTCAGCACTGTAGAAACGGGATCGTTCTTCGTTGAAACGCTGTTCGCGTTGCAAGTGATGGAACAGCTCGCCGCCATTGACAAAGCTGAATTGACGCATAACTTCAACTACTCTGGTACGAAAAGATTATAGTGCACTCACGCCAGCACTAAATACAGCTTCTGTTCCGACTGGAAGCTAAATTTGAGGGGAACAATGAAAGGATTGTTGACCCGCGCAAGTACAAGCCGTTCGGCCAGTGTGTGTGTTATCTCTTTCCTGTCAACGATATGTGCTTTTCTGATAGTCTTTAAAGCGTATATCCGCATGGTGTTGCGCTTCCTGACTTGCATGACCTGCAGGCGGAGGTCCGATGTGAAACGAGCAGATGATCTGAATCAGGGATCTACCTTTCCGAAACTTCCCTTTCCGATGACTGTGGTGAGCTCGAAATCGTCAATGGTCAATGATTGGCCCTAAAAGCTGGTTGGACATTCCGTGACGGCATCATGTTTCGAGGAGGGCTCACGGAGCTCGGCTGGTACGCAACACCAATTTGGATCTTTCCATTTCCGCCTGTGAGATCATACCACTGATCCTGCCCAACAGTGCCGACATTATCAAAGTCGGGAGTAAATTTGATGCCTCCCATGAAGAGGTCGTTACCCATATCGTCGGCTAGGCCGTCATTGCCGACTTTTGGTTTCTCTGCACGAAGGTAACACTGTATAGATATTTCGGAGTTGCGGGAGACATCACTGGTAGGGTGGTGAATGAAAAGGGGAAAATAGCAGGAGGTAGGATACTTACAACTGTGCTTGGTACATGTAGAGTGGTTTCTCGAGATCACCGCCTAAGGGAGTGATGAGTACCTGGTTTACTTCGAACTCCATGACGAGATAGGGAAGCCACCAGCACTGGGTGCGTTGTATGCTGTCTTTAGCGCTGTGACGTTTTGCAAGGCGTTTCTGCATGACGCTGGAGGGAGAGACAGAAGCGGCAGCCTTTGCTTGTTGGGTAGGCAAGGCAGCTTGTACGGCGGGAGGGAGTGGAGTGGCGGCGGGGAGGGCAAGGCCTTCAGCCCAAAGGACACGAATAGTCAAGAGACCTGTGCGAGACGTGAGTTTGCCCCCCGGGTTCGCTGGCGTTGGTGTAGTCGAGCGGGGTGGCTCGTCAGTGCCGGCGGAGAGTGTGGCCGTGGAGGCCTTCTTTGTGATCTTGCCAAGTCCTTTGAGCATGAAGTGCTAGAGTGTGAGTGAGAGTGAGCTGGATCGTTTTCGTATATCACGAACGAGCAGCGATCACGTGGTAGCTGGACTCGGGTGACGACGACGCCCTCAGATCGACGTATCCTTCATCTTGTCCCTCAGGACCTCATGCATGAGCCGCTACCAATCTGCCACGAGGCAAGCTTCGGTCGTGAAGACCACGCCCAATATGCACTCAGTCTCGGGAGTCCCGATACGTGGTGGGTCAGATTTTCGTGCATGCTGGTTCATAGACTTATATCCGGGAGGGTATACATGATCAGATGCGGCTTGTAACTACTCTAATTTTGATGGTCGAGTACCCCAATCGAGCACAGAATGATTGGGACGCTTGGACGATCGTTATAGCATGGTGGCTGGCAAATATAGCCGGGAAATGACTGGAGAGCGCACACGGATGTGAGTATGGTGGATGAGAGCGGTGAGATAGAATGTGTGGCGGGAGATTAGTCTGCAGGGTAAGCGCAGACAGCATGGTCAGCAGTGGTGGGTGTGTGTATGTGGTGGGCATGAGACAAGCTATTTCAGGCGGGACGAGTATTGCACGTCAGCGGAGGACGGTAAGGCGCAGTCTACTAGATGCGAGGAATCGTTTGCGTGACGCAGTGGATTCAAAAGTTGCTACAAACCAGTTTCGAGAGTCAGCATCATTGAATCAATGAGCAGTCACTCAGTCACTGTCGGCTACCAATAAGCGTCGTTTGTGACCCTAAATTTACTTTTTCGCCGACCTGCCCTCCAATCAGGCCTCTCGAATGGCCCCCTACGAAAGTGCCGTCAAGCGTAACGTTATGTACTGTTCTCCGAGTCCTGCCAGTGATGAAGGTTACCGTACTATGCACATGATATCTTGCGGGCGCGCATATGACGTTGGGTATTATGGCAGTGGCAGTCCGCGGAGGACCACAGCGAGCTGCGACGTCGAGTCCAAGACCTGCGATAAAAAAATTACCAAGAATGGCCCTATGCCTACCGTAATCAAGGCGGAGTGGAAAGGGAACCGAATGGTGTCGGAATGATGATCATTTCGAACTCGAACCGAGCCAAATAAATGACAATGCGCCCATAGCCGAGGAAAAATCTCACACTAGTCTATATATGGAAGGTTCATCGAGAATTAGAAGTTACCTGACACCTTACCATAAAAGTAAATGGCTCTTGTTACGTTTTGCAGTTTTCTGGTTATATCGTGGAGCTCTTTGCAAACGGGCCCACAGGCGATAACGTATCTCGCAGGTTAGTACGGGTCGACGGGATAGCGTGACTAATTCTTATGACCAATGGCCGGATTTCAACACCCGGACGATACGCTCCGGCTCATCATCCAATCCAATATTTAAGTAATGTCCCCCCTTCCGGCAAGCATTCCTCGCGCCTGCCATGGCACAGGACAAGTCCGAGTCAAAGCCCGACCCTACACCCTCTCTCGACAACCTCTCTCCCGTATCTTTCACTCAGCTCTTCCGGTAAGATTTCCCACCACTGCCTTCGTCCACTGGCTCATTTGTCCCAGCTATTCCACTCGTTTCGAGCTTTACATTAATGCCATTGGTATTGTTGCTGCAGCTGCAGCTGGGGCTGCGCAGGTACTCCCTTCCTGGAATCATGATGTATTCACGAACTCACGCCTTCCGATTAGCCTCTCATGTCCTTTCTGTTTGGAAATCTTACACAGGACTTCATCTCTTTTGGTTATGCCGAAACAACATATTTCCAGGACACCAACAATGCCACCGCTCTCCAGGGATTAAACTTAGCCGCAGGACAGTTGCGTGCTAATGCTGCTTCAGATGCTTCATCCCTCGTTTACATGGGTACCTGCTCACTCACTT
Organism: Boletus sp. MG55; assembly: GCA_003313885.1. Taxonomy (NCBI): domain Eukaryota; kingdom Fungi; phylum Basidiomycota; class Agaricomycetes; order Boletales; family Boletaceae; genus Boletus; species Boletus sp. MG55. Next base: position 3,831 of record QGOI01000184.1, on the reverse strand, counting down.
CATCCTATCTTTGCTCATACTCTTCCAGGCATCGGTATGCTTGTCTGCACATACATCTACATGGTCGTTTGGGTCTACACCGGCGAAGTAAATGCAAAACGCATTCGTGAGAAATACCTTCAGGCCATACTGCGTCAAGACATTGCCTACTTCGACGCAGTCGGCGCAGGTGAGGTCGCAACTCGCATTCAGACAGACACACGTACGTCCCCCTCCTCTTCTATACCCTTCCACTCTCACGCCGTCCTTAATCAGATCTGGTACAGCGAGGCATGTCCGAGAAGGTCGCTATCGCCGTAAGCTTTATGGCTTCTTTCATTACTGGTTTCATCCTCGCCTATGTTCGCTCCTGGAGACTTGCTCTTGCAATATCTGCCATCCTTCCTTGCATCGCAATCACCGGCGGTGTCATGCACAATTTCGTTGCAAAATACATGAAGTCTGTATTTTGTCCACCTCTTTTCACTCCTTCTCATCCATCCCATAGACATTCTCTCAGCCATATCGCCGAGGGTGGTACACTCGCGGAGGAAGTCATTTCCACCATACGTACTGCTCACGCGTTCGGCACCCAGAAGACCTTGAGCAATCTTTATGACGTACATGTCGAAGCTGCCAGCGTCGGTGATGCCAAAGTAGCCGTATTTCAAGGGGCTGGTGTTGGCGGGTTCCTATTCATCGTATATTCGGCCTACGCCCTGGGTACGGACACTACTCATTGATATTGTTTCATGATTGATGCCCTTCCAGCTTTCCAGTTTGGCACGACATTGATCAACGAAGGTTACGGTGAGCTGAAATGGAAGACTCACGATAGTCAACTTGACCGGCTCATTTTTCAATCAACAGCAAATGCTGGCCAGGTCGTGAACGTGATCCTAGCCATCTTGATTGGTTCTTTCTCCCTTGCCCAGGTGCCACCTGAAATGCAAGGTCAGCATCATACTTATTTCCGTATGTCCTCGCTCACTCTGTTACACAGCTGTCACACAGGGTCGAGCCGCAGCTGCAAAGCTGTTCGCCACCATTGAGCGTATTCCCGATATCGATTCTTCGGATCCCGGCGGACTCAAACCGGAGAAGGTTGTAGGCGAGATCACCCTGAAGGATGTCAAGTTTAACTATCCTTCTCGCCCGGACGTGCCCATCGTCAAGGGCATCAATATCACCTTCAATGCGGGCGAGACCGCAGCTTTGGTTGGCGCTTCAGGTTCTGGGAAATCAACTATAATATCCCTCATGGAACGTTTCTATGATCCTTTAAGCGGCTCTGTCAGACTTGACGGCGTGGATATCCGTGACTTGAACGTGAAATGGTTGCGCTCCCAGATTGGCCTTGTCTCCCAGGAACCTACCCTTTTCGCCACCACCATCAGAGGCAACGTTGCACACGGTTTGATCAATACTCCTTACGAACATGTCTCGGAAGAAGAGAAATTCAAGCTCATCAAGGAGGCATGTATCAAAGCCAACGCAGACAGTTTCATCAGCAAGCTTCCCAAGGGATACGATACTATGGTTGGCGAACGTGGATTCCTTTTATCGGGTGGTCAGAAGCAGCGTGTAGCAATTGCTCGTGCGATCGTCTCTGATCCTCGAATTTTACTTCTTGATGAGGCAACTTCGGCTCTTGACACACAGTCCGAGGGAATCGTACAGGATGCACTGGACAACGCTGCTGAGGGTCGCACGACTATCACGATCGCTCACCGATTGTCCACGATCAAGGACGCTGATTGCATTTACGTCATGGGAGAGGGTCTGGTTTTGGAGAAGGGTACACACGCGGAGCTCTTGGCCGATGAAAATAGTGCTTATTCGGGCCTTGTCCATGCCCAGAAACTCCGAGAAGAGGAGGAGATAGATAGTGACATTGATGAAGCAAACATGGAGAAGGTTGCCGAGGAGGTGGTTCCGCTCGGCCGCAAGGAGACTATACAGTCCATCGGGTCTGATCTCGCTCGGAAGAGGAATGATGAAAGAAGACAAAAAGAGGTCGACGAGGATCAGTACAACACGTCTTACCTCTTCATGCGGATCGGACTACTTAACCGTGAGGGATTATGGAGGTATGGGGTCGGCTCAGTGTTCGCTATCAGTGAGCTTGATCTCCTTTCGACACCCGTTCGCGGGAAACTCAGTTTTTGAACAGTATCCGGAATGCTCTACCCCGTGATGGGTATCGTTTATGGCAAGTTTCCTTATTCTGACTGTATCTTATGACCGCATACTCATTCTACTAGGTCAATCCCTTTCTGGCTTCTCTGAACCCGATCCTTCTGTTCGGCGATATGATGGAGACAGGAACGCGCTGTGGTAAGAGAGGTCACTCTGCTAAGTTGACATTACTGAGCCTGGCCAAGGTTCTTCCTCATTGCCATCGTTGCGGCGGTTGCCACTACTTTCCAAAATTATTTCTTCGCATCCTCAGCTGCAGTTCTCACATCCAAATTGCGCTCGCTCAGTTTCAGGGCCATCCTGAGGCAAGACAGTAAGTCTCCTTTCTGCGCGTCATGTCACTTATTACATATCACTTTCTACAGTCGAATATTTCGACAAGGATGATAATAGCGTAGGTTGTGAATGAGCCGTTTACCTCGCCAACTCTGACTCGCTCCTTGCAGACTGGTTCTCTCACCGCCAATCTGAGTAGCAACCCACAAAAGATCAATGGTTTGGCAGGCATTACCCTCGGAGCGTGAGTTCAGTTGCTACACTAACTAGACCTGTTTAACGGGCATCCAGTATTGTGCAGGCCATGACCACTCTCATTGGCGGCTCAGTAATCGGCTTGGTCTACACGTACAAGCTCGCTTTAGTCGGCATGGGTTCGTGATCTTGTCCGGTCTGCTGTGGTGTTGCTGATGCACGGGTAATATCAATTTAGCTTGTATCCCTGTCGTTATCTCGACTGGCTATATTCGCTTGGTAAGTTTAGTCTGGTTGAATTCTTTTTTTCGTCTGCTGAACGACCATCAAGCGTGTTGTCGTCCTGAAAGACCAACAAAACAGAGGTGCCTACGAGAGCTCGGCTCAGCTAGCTTGTGAAGCTGCTGCTTCCATTCGCACGGTTGCCTCCCTCACTCGGGAGGAAGACTGTCTCAGATTATATAGTGAAAGCCTGGAAGAACCCCTCAGAAAATCAAACAAGACGGCTATATGGGCCAATCTGTTGTATGCACTGTCGCAATCAATGTCCTTCTACGTCATTGCCCTTATCTTCTGGTATGGCTCTGTGCTGGTCTCTCACCTGGAAGCCAATACGTTGTCGTTCTTCGTATCTCTTATGGTGCGTTACTTACACTATGGTTGGTTTCAATTGTTAAACGCCCCTCCCATAGAGCACAACATTTGGAACGATGCAAGCAGGCAATGTCTTCTCCTTCGTGCCCGATATCTCTTCAGCTCGCGGCGCCGGAGCTACAATCGTCAAGCTCATTGACGCCACTCCTGACATTGATGCTGAATCCGCTGCTGGTAAAACGTTCGAGGGAGAGAAGGTTCGGGGACAGATCCAGATTGAGAATGTGCACTTCCGATACCCGACACGGCCCCGTGTTCGGGTTCTGCGAGATCTCTCGCTCAGAGTCGAACCGGGCACATACGTCGCTCTGGTCGGGGCTAGTGGTTGCGGTAAAAGCACGGTGTACGTCCTATCGAAATCACTATTTAAAACTTTGGCTGATGATTCCTGCAGGATCCAACTGATGGAACGTTTCTACGACCCTCTAGCTGGTCGTATTCTCCTCGACGGAAAGCCTGTCAACGAGTACAATGTTCAGGAATACCGGAAACAGATCGCACTCGTTTCTCAAGAGCCGGTCAGTACCA
>QGOI01000183.1:0-10795 GCA_003313885.1 Boletus sp. MG55 | reverse complement strand
TAGGAATTATCTCCAGGACTGTAAAAATGGGGTATATCACTGTAGAGAGATTCCGATCTCTACAACGGTCTATTCAGTCGTTAGGGTAGGGGTAATAGTATGCACATGTATATTGCGAGATATAACGATCATCAAATGCAGTGAACATAGCGACTGGTATTTACTACAGTCATTGAGTAGGGATGGGGTAACTTGTGGCCTTCAGCCACAGTCCTTGGGCTGTGTGCGAAGAGGGATGCTCGGGTGGTCATACCTGCTTGCTCATTTGTCGAGACACCCCTCTCTGAGGATCAGGGTCAGGCCATTGAGCATGCGATGTACAGTACAAGTAGAGGCAGGTAAGGGAGCGGAAGGTAGCAGTTTCGAGCCTGCGAAGGCTCTCATCAGGGGGCTGCCGCTACCCCGACCGCTGCCCATCCAAGTCCGTTTAGGGTTCAGCTACCAATCTTAAGCTCTATCAAGGGAGTTGGCCAGGCTCGCAGAGGCGACTACGGTGATACGAGGGTGCGACCCCAGATAGACTGGTTGCATGGTGGGGTGCATGAGTGGGGAGGAGGGGGCTTCCTGCTCAAAGAAAAAGGTGGAGAGAGAGAGGGAGGGAATTCCCACAGGTGGTGCAGGCACTCGCCTGCACTTTTGCGCTGCCATGCAGTCCCCACGTTGGCACATGCCAATGCAGGATCGCTCTTCGCCATCCGTATGACAGGGTTCAATGAAGCAACACAGTTACATGCACTTTTATCCACCCAGGTGATAGTGATCTCAGAAATTGCCACCATACCTATGAGTGATTCACTTTGAACTGCCAAACCAACATGCGGTCTGATAGAGGAATGACAGACTTGATGGATTTGAACATAGCCTGGACAGCCTCAGTTGTAATTCCAAATACATAGATATAATGCCTTACCACCATCGACATCGCTAAGGTACCTCCTTACAACTCTCTTCTTCTGGACGACACCTTCCGCTGGGTTTGGGATGGTTCCGTATTGATGAAAGTGGGTGAGAATCTGTTTGACAGAGTGAGCAGAGAGATTTAGACACATGCCAATTTGTTCATGATCCAGAAGCTTTGTGAGCCTAATGATGGCCCACTGGATGTCAGGAGTGGTTTGCTGACCTCACGGCATGGCTACAATGCAGGTTTGAGTGTTGGATCAGAGCGCCGAGAGGGAAACTGACTGCAGGATCAAATCCCGAAATCCCGAAATCCCGAAATTTCAAATTTTTCGATTTTCGACTTCGGTCATGCCGGAAACTGTTCTCCTGGACTGTCCGAGTCGATTGGTATCATTTCCGTCGAATTCCGAGTGGGTGTTGAGAAGATATGAGCGACCGAAGTGGGGGTGTGTTTTTGAACGTAATTTTCCCACGATGCCAACCCCAGTGAAATAGACAGTAATCCTACATTCGACGCGACGCACAAACAAGACTCTAATACTTTTGCGATACCTCTCTAGATGGCTCCTGCGCATCGAATAAATCACCCTACTGCTCAATGCATCAACGACCGCTCCCCGTTCCCACCTCCCGCCCCCTCGTGCAAGAGCACCACACAGAGCGTCGTGACGAGGTACACCACCACGCTCGCATACACCGGAAAGGCCCGATTGATAAACAGGAGCGTACCGCCCAAGAGGGGCGCGATCATCCCGCCTCTGTGCATGAACAAACCAGGACGTGTCAAGGTCAGCTCGGAATCCAAAACGCGCCGACGTACATGCGAGACAAGGCCGAGGCGATCCCACACGCCGTCCCGCGTACCTTGGTACCAAAGATCTCGGGCGTCCACCTATCACACGTCGCCGTTCAGTCACTCTGATCTGCACGCAACAGGCAAGACGATATTTACTCATACAACACTGCATACATCGTCTGCCGGTCCGTGAATCGGCACGTCACGAAAAAAACGTCGAATCACGACTCACCGTAGCGCTCAAACTGATCCCCACCGCACTGACGCGAACCAAAAATGGATTGCTGACGAGCACAAAGGCCATGCAAAAGAATGCTGTCATCAGGGTCGTCCCGACCAACGAACGTCGTCGTCCGAGCGCCCCTTCAACCATGTACGCCCCGAGCTATGTCCGTGTATCGATCAAACGTGCCATCAGGATGAAAAAGAGACGACTCACAAGCGCACCCGGACATCCACCCAACGTGAAAATGACCACGTCCCATAGATTGTCTTCGAGCGATTTCGGCGTCGAATCCCCCCTCGATCCCGTCTCCAACAACTTTGGATAATACACGTTGAACATCGTGTAAGCTGACGAGAGGGTTCGATGATGTAGCTAACCCCTTTATCGCGTGTGACGCACCGAGTGACATGAAAAACCACACGCCCCACACCAACAACGTTGTCCGATACCACTCGGGAGTCAATACCATCCCAACGCGATCAAGCCATGCGGTCAAGGGTCGCTTGATCCACCTAGGAAGCACACCTCCTAACCGTTTCTCGAGCTCGACAGACGCGATCGAAGATGGCCGGGATACACGTGATCCCGGAGGACGATGGCGTGCATGAGAGTGTCTCGACTGACGCTTGGTCTCGGCATCCAACGCGTCTTGACGGGAAGATGACGGAACGTCCCCGACGATAACCACACTATGCCTTCGTGGGGGGTATTCTTCGACCGGTGTTACGAACGAATGGGAATCGAGCGAGTTGGGAAAGTCGCCCGTAGATCGATAACCTTGCACGCCTTCCTCTCTTCAAGTTGTTGGTGGGTCGTTGGGCGCGCCATGGCTCGTCGCACTCCCGTTTAGCTCGCAATTATGACGCGTTTCTTATGTAGAAGGGAGAAAAGGCTCGCGTTCATCAGGCCCAGTGGACGGAGGACGAGGCTCAGGCGGTTGTCGGTCGTCTACATCATCGAGGTCTATGGTAATGTGGGATCCATTGAAACGAGAGATGAGCTGAAGGGACTCTACAGCTTCTTGATGTCGACCGGCATGGACAAGGTAAAATTCCTCCGTTGGTTGCAAGCTCTCTGTAGTATCATGTACAAGCTTATGTAGAATCAACTTGCTTAATCCAACTTTCTACTTTATCCTGCACACGTCTTTGTTCTGCTGCTTCCACCTTCTCTTTGGCACTTCTCAACACAGCCTGCAGCTCGTTCGGTGGCACAAAGGCATATGGCAGCCACATGAGCATGTCGAAGGTGTCGGGAACGCAGCGAGTTTGGCGCTTTTCATAGCATGCCGTACGCGCCTTTGACTGCTCCTCTGTCCTCTTTCTGTTGGCGGCTTCTTCATCAGCATGTGACTTGCGATCTGCCTGTCCCGCGCTCGTGATCCCTTCGGGGTAGAAGGAATCTTTCCAAGACTTAGTGACCGACTTTTTCAGTTGCGGAGTTCCGAAGTGGCGAAGTACAGCGCTAGCATATACCCTGTCGAAGAGAATGTCAGGGGGGAAGTCAGGGGTATCCAGAATCTGGCGTGAATGACCCGGATTGAGGTTAGCTTCGAGAAAATGAGTGCGTGGCGTGACAAAGACATGCGCTATACACCTCTTCTCTGTAGACGGCGCGGTCGGGTCGATGTCAGTCGTGTCCATGGCAAAGTTGGGCGTCTGCTCATCAGAGCTGTCAGGCTCCACTAGCTATGATACAAGCAATACTTACTATCAAGAATGCGAGCCTTTTACCCAACGCCCTGTGGGCAGTGCTGTTTAGAAAAATCCCGTTGCGGACGTTGTCGATCTCTTGTATAATGTCGTCTTGAGCGGGGCTTCGGCCGCGACGCCGAGTATAAGTCGAAATGTACTACCGCGATTACAATTATGAGCGAGGACAGATTGAAAGTAGAAGTAACATACATCATCACCCTTGCTATGGGCTAAAAGGTGAGCGGCGTCGCAGTCACTCTCCTCTGCCTGTGTCAAGACGCATTGCCTTCCATCTCGCCTTGCAACCTCTTCACGGAATTGAGCCCTCCGGGCTGTGACCACACTAGAAGTAACGTGTGTGCGCAAAATATCAGGATCGATCGGGAACATTCTTAGCCTTTCCTCATCGTTGGTGTGATAGTATAGATCGGCGGATTCAAGTGCAGCGGGTAGGGCATTATAGTCGACAACATCGGATGGATCTGTACTGGTAGAAAGGGCACCTTCTGCTCCAATGACGACACCGATGGCGTAGCGGATCCATTTGTATGGCCTTTGCGAGAACTGGAGTGCGTTGAGTGTGTCGAGTGGGAGGGTGAGGCAATGGATCCAACGCCAATTACGAGGACGAAGGTCAAGGTTGGCGCCAAGTACCACAACACGAGGTAAGGAGGCGTGGACGTTGATCTGAGCCATGAGCAAGCTAGCGGCAGGAGAGTACGGCAGAAAGCGTTGGAATCAAGATGCGGCAATCCCTAAGTGAAGTCACGTGCGTTTTGTTTTTTCATCACAACTTACATCATCTGTAGGCTACGGCGCGAGTTCTAATTGGACTCCGACGTATGGGCACATCATGTAAATTTCCGCGATTAAAAATACTTGATACTACTTATTCTCATTATATTATTAGATTAGATGTTACATTCAGGTGGAAGTCGTCAAATGCGGGCAGCGACGCCTTCGAATGGCACCTTTTTTGAGTCGACGGATGCAGACTCACCCAATCTAACTAATATTTATATGACAACCTCGTACGTCCGACGAAACGGCATTAGGAGGCATTCTCGACATAGTTTCCTGGACTACTTCTGCGCCAAACACACAGTCGAAATGCTTCGAAACGAGGGCTGAAACACGTCACACAACCGCCAGGCAATCCAAGGTCCTGAAAGATATCCACAAGGGCAATAGGCTTTATTCTGAGCAACCCAGCGCGTATCTCGAATAGGGAACCCAAGGACCTGTGGGTAGATATTCCGCTACATGCGTTGAGCCATTGTTATTAAAATCACCAGTGGTGTCACATCAATAGATGCAGTCTGATTATCGAAATAGCTCGAAAGTGGGATCGGGATCGAAGGAAATGTGACGAATGTGGAAGATGAAAATCAGCGTCTTGAGACAGAATCTCGCTGATTTCACACGAAATCAGTGTCACGGTCACTCATTATGTACAGCATCAGTGTCCACGACGCCGATTATCGATGTATTTACTATTTGCAGTGCAGATGAAAACAGAATCTGGGAATCCTGGTCGCACTGGCCACAAGCAGTTTGGCTTGAGCATCCTGTGTCCGCCAAATACGGACTTCATCCTCCCGTGAGTCTTCCGATCATGATTCTTCGCCATCGAAAAGTGTCTATAATCTGAGAGATTTACATGGTGCCGTAAATATCTATAAATCGGCACAGCTATCAGTGCATGAGGAGTGCACGCTGCAGTCACAAGTCGAGCTTGACTCGGATTGACTCGGATCATGTCAGTACTTAGTGGACAGACCCGTGTAAGTACCTGTAAGGGTGAACCTTGTGCAAAGCGGTCAAGTTTCCGGCAGACTTCGAAGATCTGTATGTGCACTTCCGGTCTTCATCATAACACATCCCCAGTACCTCCTCCGCATATGAGATCACAACTCGATTTTATTACGGCGACTTCCATCCTCAGTGCATCAAGGACTGCTCTCCACTTCCACCACCTCCAGACGTCTCATGCAAGAGCAAAATACAGAGCGCGGTGACGAGGTACACCACTACGCTGGCGTACACCGGAAAGGACCGATTGATAGAGAGGAGTGCACCACCTAGCAGGGGAGCGATCATCCCACCTCTGCGGGCAATAATGATGAGCCACCGCCAGGGGAATGGATGGTACGTACATCCTAGAAAACCCGTCGATCGAATCGGGGCGCCACCGGCACGGTCCGGCGTCTCACCTAACTGGACGATCGTGAACGACACGTTCTGCTAGCAGTGGCTTTGAAAGATTGCCCTTCGAGTTTCGTCATGCAGTCCAAGTTCAGTGATCTACCCCTCATCTGGAAGAGCGGCAAAGGAGGGACGGCCCACCAGAGGCCCGGGGCAAGACGAGCCTGAGGTGGGAGGGGGTGAGTCATTCGTTCAAGCTGTGGCGTTCGTCATGCAAGATATGCTCATGACACCGAACGACCGAGGGATCTGAGCGTGCAGGCCTGCAAAGATGGGCGTGCTGAGTGACCTTTCTATTTCTCGTCAACGAACAAAGTGAAGGAGGGATATCGGCGAGGGACGGCTGGTGAAACGTGCCAGTGTGCACGGCTGCCGCAAACGGGCTCCGGGGTGTCGAGCGATGCGAGGAGACGTGCGGGGACGGACGATCTGGTCTTGTCACAGCACTCAGTGCCACACACAGGCCCTCAGCCTTGACTGGATACAAGGGTTGGATGTTTGTTGCTCGAAAGCGTCATGCCAGTGTGAAAGTATGTAGTACACATTAGTACTAGTATTAATCCTACACTCGACGCGACGCACAAACAAGACTCTAATACTTTTTGAGATACCTCTCTAGATGACTCCTATAAATCACCATCTTGAGCTACTGCTCAATGCATCAACGACCGCTCCCCGTTCCCACCTCCCGCCCCCTCGTGCAAGAGCACCACACAGAGCGTAGTGACGAGGTACACCACCACGCTCGCATACACCGGAAAGGCCCGATTGATAAACAGGAGCGTACCGCCCAAGAGGGGCGCGATCATCCCGCCTCTGTGCATGAACAAACCAGGACACGTCAAGGTCAGCTCGGAATGTAAAACGCGCCGACGTACATGCGAGACAAGGCCGAGGCGATCCCACACGCCGTCCCGCGTACCTTGGTACCAAAGATCTCGGGCGTCCACCTATCACACGTCGCCGTTCAGCCGCTTTGATCCGCACGCAAGACGCAAGACGATATTTACCCATACAACACTGCATACATCGTCTGCCAGTCCGTGAATCGGCACGTCACGAAAAAAACGTCGAATCACGACTCACCGTAGCGCTCAAACTGATCCCCACCGCACTGACGCGAACCAAAAATGGATTGTTGACGAGCACAAAGGCCATGCAAAAGAATGCTGTCATCAGGGTCGTCCCGACCAACGAACGCCGTCGTCCGAGCGCCCCTTCAACCATGTACGCCCCGAGCTATGTCCGTGTATCGATCAAACGTGCCGTCAGGACGAAAAAGAGACGACTCACAAGCGCACCCGGACATCCGCCCAACGTGAAAATGACCACGTCCCATAGATTATCTTCGAGCGATTTCGGCGTCGAATCCCCCCTCGATCCTGTCTCCAACAACTTTGGATAATACACGTTGAACATCGTGTAAGCTGACGAGAGGGTTCGATGATGTAGCTAACCCCTTTATCGCGTGTGACGCACCGAGTGACATGAAAAACCACACTGCCCACACCAACAACGTCGTCCGACACCACTCGGGAGTCAATACCATCCCGACGCGATCAAGCCATGCGGTCAAGGGTCGCTTGATCCACCTAGGAAGCACACCTCCTAACCGTTTCTCGAGCTCGACAGACGCGATCGAAGATGGCCGGGATACACGTGATCCCGGAGGACGATGGCGTGCATGAGAGTGTCTCGACTGACGCTTGGTCTCGTCATTCAACACGTCCTGACGAGAAGACGATGGAACGTCCCCGACGATAACCGCACTATGCCTTCGTGGGGGGTATTCCTCGACCGGTGTCACGAACGAATGGGAATCGAGCGAGTTGGGAGAGTCGCCCGTAGATCGATAATCTTGCACGCCTTCCTCTCTTGTTGGTGGGTCGTTGGGCGCGCCATGGCTCGTCGCATTCCCGTTTGGCTCATAATCATGACGCGTTTCTTGTGTAGAAGGGAGGAAAGGCTCGCGTTCGTCAGACCCAGTTGACGGAGGACGAGGCTCAGGTGGTTGTCGGTCGTCTACATCATCGAGGTCTATGGTAATGTGGGATCCATTGAAACGAGAGATGAGCTGAAGGGACTCTACAGCTTCTTGATGTCGACCGGCATGAACGAGATACCGAGGTGACTCGTGTAACCGGAAGAATAGGATACGAGCGAGGAACATCGACAGCGTCTGTACGGATAAATGAATACCGATGCACAGCACGGCAGACTGTACTCACGATAAGGCCGAGACAGACGAGTACATACTGCCAACCAGTATTTCCAGTGGAAGGACTGCAAGGTTGATTTGGTGAACACGAACGCCCGGGAAGAATGAAGAGAGCGACGAGGGCTGAAAGGACAGATCCAAAAGAGAAGAAGACAGAGAGTGCTGTGACCAAGTACTGTTTTCCTTTTGGCATGTGCTCGAGAAGGAGTGTACCATCTGTGGGCATAGAACCCTGGACGGGACGGCACCGGTCAAGGAGGGTATGACATTTGACGACGGCGAACTCACCCCGACCGCGGTTCCAAGAAAGAAGAGGAGCACACATAGGCTCCAAAACGAGTTTGCGAATGACGCGAGCATGCCGAATAAGGCAGTAAAGAAGAGAGTTGCGTTAAATGCGGCACTTCGGCCCACAAGGTCCGAACAGGACCCCCACCCCACAGCACCGACCATCATCCCCGCAAACATGGATGATGACAACGTCCCGATGTAATTGTCGGGAACTGCAAGTATTAGTCGGGAATGAGCTAGCTATGCGAAGCGGACGGTGTACCTGAGTAATGCTGTTGAACGCGAGGAAGGATTATGGCAACAGCTTGAATCCACATCTGAGCGACAAGTCAAGGACGCCGAGAGGTTCGCGATGGTATACTCACGTTGTCTGCCATCCAACCTAGAGACAATGCCGAGATGGGTACGCAGCATTTAGGATGATGTAGGATCAATGATGGCAAAAAATATGTGCTCACCGAATCCACATAGTGACAGGAGTGTCCACTGATAGCTCCCTGGAGAAAGACAAGGGATGAGCATGAAGGATGAGGTGGATACAAAGTACTACGTACCCATTCCAATGCGATCTATAGTTTTGTCTAGAGGTGTTCTGCTATCATATTCCGAGTCCTCCACGAATTCGTCTGCAACCTCGACATCGTCGACGTCGTGCATGCTGGCGTAGGTGTGCCTGTTGGCTGTCGGGGAGGTCCAGAAGCCAGAGGCACGGGGGGAAATGGAAGTCATCCTGGCCTTAAAAGTGACAAATTGCGCTGGATTACGCAAAGACGTGTGACAAACTCTCCAGGTGGATCTTCCAAATACGGATAGCCCCTTCAAGAACGACTGCTTCAGTACTTTTCGCTGCCGAAGAGGAAAACGCGAAACGATATCTCGAACCGAAAATGTGGTCGTGGTCGTGGAGAAACAAGAGACTGAGGAGCGGGCCAGTCCGTTTTATGCTCGGGATGATGTGGAGATCACATTTCAGACCGGTCACTAGTACTAGAGCATGAGAGTTCGAATCTGATCTAGTATGAAACAAGCGATACAATTATGTACGGGACCGGTTATAAGCAGGAAGTTCCTCTACGAGGGCCCGCGGGCCGCTCACGCTCAACTTCCCAACGTGGCCGTCCAATCGCCAACCCCACTCGTTGGCTGGTGCCCACTTGAAAAAGTCTCCACCAAAGTTCACGGTGAACGCATTCTCCCCGTCTACCCCTATCGCAGCATGCACGTCGCGATCGTCACCAAGATAAAGACCCTTGAACGCATCCGGCACGAGGCGGTGACCGTTGAAGGTGAAAAACAGGGTACCACCAGTGCCGAACTCGTAGCCGCATCCGAGGGTGTCTCCTGCAGATGGAGGTCGACCACCGATAGCCTCCCAGAAACCCGATTCCTGTCCCCCGTCCGAGTTCTCGTAAAACTTGCGCATGTCATCCAGATGCAGAGCAGCGCTCAACCTATGCCACCCTGGGAGTCTGAAGTGCGGGTAGGGTCGGCAGACGGTTCCTATCAAGAGAAGTTAAGTCATGCACGATGTCCATAGATTATTGTACTGCGACCTATAGCGATGACCCCGTTCATCTTCTGGATGGTCAATTCAAAGTATACGCCCCTATCGCGTGCCGTCGAACGGTAGTAGAGACCGCTGACAAAGGGCAGATTGCTGATCAAACAGCAGTCTTTGCATTCCGTGGTCGTCTCGACTTTGGTGACGATGCCCGTGCCACTGCCGTGGAATTTGCTCTGGTTGTCTATCGTGCCTTGAAACGTCTGTCGCTGCGTGAACGACGGGTCCGTGAGCTGAAACTCTAGTCCCCACGCGTTGCTACTCTCGCTAGCGATCCTGTCGATCTCGCTGGAGGGTAGTAATCGGGAACGCTCGACCGCATTCAGCGCGCAGAACGCATCCGCTCTGCCACAGTCTTCCTCCGATGCCTCGTTGAACCGACCTTGCACAAAAGATGGCTCCGGAGCAGCCGTCCATGCCGGTGGATTCTGCCAGGACATGATGATGGTTCTGATCCACGTGACTCACTGACTCTTTTGACAATGTTCCGCTCCGCTTCCTTTCTCTTCCACCCACCACCATGTCCACCGCGCTTGCCCCCGCCTCGAAGCCAAAGCCCGTCAACGTCTTCTCCAACGACGGCTCCTTTCTCGAACGCTTCCAACGCAGCAAACAGGTAAGCCACACGCCCGCCCACACCACCACGAATCACCCATCTCCCCCTGCGCGCAGGAGGAAGAAGACAGACGTAACACCGAAGAGGCCCTTGCAAAGTCGGTCCCCGTCCCCTTGCATCCCCTTCCTAGCTGACCTCGCCATCGCGCGCGTGCCCAACCAGGAAGAAGCACTTTGCGGACAGATTTGTGCGTCTCGTCGTCCTCCCCTTGGATCTCACCTGCGTTCTCACCCTCGTTTCGCACGCAGAAAAACCGGGGCAAGCGTCCACCTCCACCTGATTCCT
>QGOI01000179.1:107571-138261 GCA_003313885.1 Boletus sp. MG55 | reverse complement strand
ATTAGTATTTGATTAATATTTGGTTAGTGCTTGGCTAATATGCTTGGTCTTCTAGAGACTTCTGAAATGCTGTAATATATTGTAGATCTAATAAGCTAGGTGTCTGAGAATTTCTGGAACTTCTGGGGACTTCTGGGAAACTATGATGTACTGTGGATCTGGGTAGCTGTATATCTGGGAATGTCTGGGACTTCTGGGGACTTCTGGGAGGCTGTGATGTTCTGTGGATCTAGGATGCTAGGAGTCTGTGGTTTTGGGAACCTCTGGGTGCACTGTGGCTATAGTGAGGATTCTGTGGGGTTCTGTGTCACTCTGGAGGATGTTTGGTGGTTTGCTGATGCAGGCAATGCATTTGAACATCACGTTCACGCAATCAACGTCGCCCTCATGGACAACATCAAGGATTCCTCCGCCTCAGACCCACTCATCCTCAAGGCCATCACAGAAATGAATAATGAAGAACCCCTCTTTAAATGCACCATGTGCCATGACTGGATGTATAAGGAGGGCCGTTTATATTTCAAGGGATGTCTTTATGTCCCAGAAGTCGCTCACAAGGACCGCGTGGAGGCTGCCCATGGTTCCCCAGAAGGGGGCCATGGCAGTCACCTCTGCACCATTGCCTTGCTTTTGAAGGACTAGTGGTGGCCTGGCCTCACTGCCTATGTCCACCACTACATCACCGGGTGTGCCACATGCCAGGCCTACAAGGTTTAGACCCACCCCACCATCCCGCTGGTTGTTCCCCTCCCCCTCACCACCACCTGCCTGTTATGCCATGGCTTGGCCCAGGTAGGAATGAGTATGCCTCTGTGGTCAAGTTTGAGTTGCTATACAAAGAAGAACCTTCCTGAAGAATGGGGTTCTACCACAGACCTTCAATGGGTGATGCTCACGAAGAGACCAACTACCAGGGAAGGGACTAGGGTCAGGGGCGTTAGCCTGTAGGGTTGAGGAGACTTATACGTCTGGCCGAGTATGAGTTGAAGTCACAGATGGGACAGGGATGCTGACCAACTAACGTGAGTTAGAAGGGAATCGAGGAGGTGACAGGGAGATTGGATTCCAGGTACTTAGGTGGAAGTACAGAGGAACTCTAGCATGAGGATCTCTAGTGCTATGACTTGAATATAAGTATCGTAGGGTTTGCATAAGGGCAGGCTTAGTAGTGCTGCTTTGGGATACATGAGTCAAGATGAGTCAGAACAAGTCATGGAGGAAACAGTGACTAAGCAGAGTGACAACTGGGTGGAAGTGAAGAGCGGAAAGGGAACCGGTTGGCACGAGAACAAGAAAGGTCACCGTAGATGAAAGAAAAGGTAGTCCAAGAGCATACGATTGTAACATTACCCCCCTGCTATTCCCAAAACTCCATAGAGGGTTTACTCGCAGTAGAGATAAGCGTCCATGCGGTCCGGGGAACCAGACATGTTGGCATAGGCCTCGTCAGGGGTGGGGTCGTCGATGTTGAGGTTGCCATCAGGGAGGGTAGCTGCGGGTGGTGGGGACAGGGACCTGTAGACGTACTCCTCAACAAGGGAGATCTCATCGATCGAGGTGGTATCACTGTTGCTGGTGCATGGAGGGTATGGCTCCATGGACAATCGGTCCAGGAGGGTGAGGCAGGCACAGTTGAGTGAGGAGAGAGGAGCACCACCACGAGTGGAGCGACAGGAGGAGCACAATGAGCGTGAGGAGCAGGAGGAGCGCAACGAGCGTGAGGAGCAGGAGGTGGACAAGGAGGACGATGAAGGGATGGTGGGATGGGGTCAGTGATACATGAGGTTCCTGTCGGGGCAGGAACCCTGGAGATGGCCTGGGGTGCATCTTCTACAGTAGGGGCATGTGTAACTGGTGCAGTCTCGCTTCCAGTGGTCCAGGCGGTGACGGGTGAAGCAGGTGCGGTCATACCCAGGGTCACTGGGGAGAAGGACAGGGATGGAGGGGTTATGGATGAGGTGTTCTGCCCATTGGACAGCAGCCAGCTCTTCGGGGGTGAGGGCATCAGAGAACACAGACAGGAATGACGACGGGGAGTTGGGACATGGGGTGGAGGGGGAACCGGGCAGCAGTAGATAGCGGGAATGGGTAAGAGGTGGCGTTGCATGCCGGTGGTCTGTTTAAGGTATCTGTCCAGGTTGTCGAAGAAGTCCAGCATACCGAGTTGGTACATGGTGGAGAGGAGCTGGGTGCGGATCTGCCAGTACATGTTGTGGACGCAACAGAAGAGAAACGTGGCATGAGCGTCGGGGTGTGGATGGGATGCAAGGGGGAGAAGGTTCAAGGCCTGTAGGTATGCTAGGTAAATGGTTTGGAAAGGGGAGTCCATATCACAATGGGCAGAAAAGGTGGAGGTCAAATGGGAGTCTAAAAGGTAGGCGTTGAGGTGGCGAGCATCAACATCGGACATGGGTTCATCTTTTTGCTTATCAGCGAACTCGGGTACTGAAACGGACATGATGGCAGGTGGGGTTCCTGTCAGGGGAAGGGATAATTCTGGGATATCATCATTAGCACGGGGGGTGACCATAGGGTTCCAGCCAGGGGAGACATGGGTGCTAGAGATGACGAGGGGGGAGTACATGGCACGAGATATGGGAGAAAGAGTTATGGACGACTCGGTGATGGAGGAGGCAGTGAGGGAGTATGGGGACGACAGGGACGGGGATGATGCACGTAAGACGAAGGCACTGTAAAGATGGAGTTCGTTGAAGGTGGGTGTGGTGGTCATTTTCTGGTGGTGCATGGTGGTTTGGACGAAGGGGGTATTGGAGGGAAGACGGAGGGATGGAGTTTCTTATAGTCCTCCAGGGCGGACTTTGCATGTTTCAGCTCCCACTTGGGAGTCCAGATATCTTCCTCGGCTGTGTATCCCTTCCATTGGACCAGATAGTGGCGTCCTGATGGAGGGCTGCAGTGGCATAGAAGCTTCTCAATTTCATATTCTTCTTCTCCGCTGATAAGGTCAGGGGGTGGAGCAGGGAAGTTCTTCCCGTGGACGTTGTTCTCACGATAGGGCGTAAGAAGGGAGGCATGGAAGATTGGATGTATTCTCCAAGTCTTTGGTAAGCGGAGTTGGTAGGTGATGGGAGATAACACCTTAACAACGGTAAAGGGTCCTTCGTGTTTGGGCGTGAACTTCGGGGAAGTCATGTTCCTCTTCAGGTTCTGGGCTTCTAGCCACACCTTATTGCCTTTGGTGAAAGGGGAGAAGTTCTTCCTGTTGTGGGAGGTCATAACTTGGTGAGTGAGATCATGGGAGGTGAGGGCTTTGTCTCTGGCCTTAGTAAGGGCGGAGAGATGGTCGTTGACAGCAGGGAGAGCGGAGGATAGGAGGATGAAGGGTAATGACTGGGGTTCGAAGCCTATCATTAGGAAGAACGGGGACTTGCCGGTGATGGAGTGAGTCTGGTGGTTGTGGGCAAATTCAGCGTGGGGAATCATATCAGACCATAAGGTGGGGTTAGTTCCGCAGAAGATGCAGAGATAGGTTTCAACTTCCTAATTGACTCGTTCAGTCTCTCCATTGGTCTGGGAATGATAGGTGGTGAAGAGAGCGAGGGAGTATCCAAGAAGGCATCCGAACTCTTGGGCAAAGGAGGAGGCAAAGTTAGGGTCTCGGTCTGATATGATTTTCTCGTAAAGGCTGAACCGGGTGTAGACTTTGAGGAAGAAAAGGATGGCAATCCCTTCGACAGTAATGGTTTTCTTAGTGGGGCAGAGAATTACCCCCTTCGTAAGCCCATGGTCGACCACAACCAACAAGGAATGAAAGCCAGAGGAAGTGGGGAGGTCGGTGATAAGGTCGCAGGAGACCTATTGGAATGGGCGGAAGCAAGAGGAGGGGATAGGGGTGAGGGGGGCAGCGGTGGGGTGCATGTTTGCCTTATTCTGCTGGCAAACAGCACAGCCTTCGATGTACTGGCAGACAAAGTGGGCAAGGCCTGGCCACCAGTACTCAGTGACAACAAGCTGATGAGTTTTCAGGAAACTGGGGTGTCCAGCAGTCGTGTGGTCATGGCATCATTTGAGGATAGAGTGACGGAGGGCAAGATCCAGGGGTACATAGACACGTCCTTTGTAGGTAAGGACACTGTCAAGGAGTTGCCAATCGCTCAGGCGGGAGCGGAAGGTGGGGGGAATATCACCGTCCAGAGCTTGGAGGGTGGCTAGGAAGAGGGGGTCGTCCTTGGATGTGGAGCTAATGTGGTTCTTGAGCGAGGTATCAAGCAACCATACAAAGAGGGCATTGGGAAGGAGGGTCTGGGCGGTATTATCGAGGGTGCCAGCAGGCGGGAGATGATTGGGGCGATGAGAGAGAGCATCCGGTCCAGAAAGGAGGGAGCCATGGATGTGGGACATGGTCAGATCGAAATCTGCAAGGTCGAGGAGCCAGCAGGCTTGCCGGTGGTTCAAGGTCTGGGCTTTTCGAAAGTAAAGGAGCTTTTTATGGTCGGTGAAGACTTGAACTGGGAACAAGGATCCCTGGAGATAATGTCGCCAGGTCTTGAGAGCACAGATGACAGCGAGGAGTTTGCAGTTGTGGATATCATAATTTCGCTTGGCAGGAGTGAAGGAGCAGGAGGGGTAAGAGCAAGGGTGCCATTGCCCATTGCAATCAGTCTGTAGGAGGATGGCACCAGATGCGAACTGAGAAGCATCAGTGGCAATGGCGAATGGGTGGGTTTGATTGGGGAGTTGGAGGACACTGGGTTCCGAGGTGAACATTTCTTTGAGGGTGGAGAATGCGAGTTCACAGGCGACTGACCACGACCAAGGGTTGGATTTCTTGGTAAGATTGATAAGGGATCAGGCGATAGTGGAGTAGTTGGAGATGAATTGCCAATAGAAGTTGACAAAACTGATGAAGGAGTGGATGTCTTTGACAGACGTTGGGGTGGGCCAGGAGGAGATCCCATCAAGCTTGATGGGGTCCATGGCAATTTTGCTGGAGCGAATGATCATGCCGAGATAATCTACTTCCTCGACATCGAAGGTACACTTTTTGAGGCGAAGGTGGAGGTCAAGTTCTTCCATTCGTTGGAGGACACGGTGGGTTTGTTTGGTGTGGAGTTCGGGGTTGGAGGAGAAGATGAGGAGATTGTCCATGTAAATGATGAGCCATCCTTCAGCAATCATATCCTGAAAGGAGCCATTCATGAACCTCTGGAAGGTGGCAGGAGAGTTAGAGAGACCAAAGAACATAACGGCGGGTTCGTAGAGCCCCTTGTGATGAAGGTGGCTTTCCACTGATCACTGTCCTTAATGTGAACATTGTCATAGCCCCACCGGACGTCAAACTTCATAAATCATTTGGTGCCTTGGAGCTTATCGATAAGGTTGGGGATTAAGGGTAGTGGATAGGCATCCTTGATGGTCTCGGCGTTCAAGTGCTGGTAGTCTTGGCAGGGGTGGAGTTTGCCATCCTTCTTCTTGACAAAGAAGAAGGGGGAGGCCTGAGGGGAGTTGGACGGGCGGATCTTCCCAGACGAGAGGTTCTCATCGAGGAAGTCTTTGGTCACTTTCCATTTGTCTGGGGACAAGGGGTAGAGTTTCCCTACATGTGGTTGGAAGGATGGGGTGAGGTTGATCTCGTGATCGTAGGGGTGGGACGGGGGAAGGTGTTTGCTGGCTTCGTCTGAGAAGACCTTGGCAAACTCTGAGTATTCCGGAGGTAAAACCTTCTTAGGTTTGGCCTTCTCTGCTGTGGCAGCTAGTTCCGTAGCAGTGGTGAGCTTAGCTATGGTGGTGGCGGGAATAAACTGAGATTTGCATTGGATGATGTGATTGATGATTCGGTTGTCGTTGACTCGGACTAGGTAATCTTCTTTGGACTTGATGTCGAGGTATTTGAAGAGACAGGCATCGTCAACTGCATTAACATTGACATGTTTCAGGAGTTTCCAAGAGTCTTTGAACATTTTGAAATGTGAATCATGTCGGGAGGTGTCTGCAGTGGACTGCATGTAGAGATCTTTCGATTGGTCAAGCAACTCCGAGATGGAGAGGGTCTGTCGGTTCCAATCGATGGTGGGGTTCGTGGCACGAAGCCAGGGAAGTCCAAGGATGATCTTTTCATTTCCGCAGGACATTATGTGGAACTTCACCTTTTGCGCAATTCCCTCGATGCAGGTGAAGAGGGAAAAGGTGAAGCGGATTGCACCAGTCTTGTTGGTGGACTGGTCAACATTCCGGACTGGGATGAGGTCAGGGAGTCATTCCATGGGGAGTCTGTGCTTTCGTATGAAAGCCCAGTCGATGCAAGAGATATCTGCACCACTATCGATGAGGGCACGGGTGTCGATGGTTTTCATGATGTGCGAGGGGACAATGAGTTGCAGGGGAATCTTTATAGATTTCACAGAGAGCGATACAACTACAGGGGCACAAGTTACAGAGGGAGGAGAGGACCATGTCGACAAGGGTCTCCTATTTAAAAATCCTGCTCCATGGTGGAGAAGGCAACTCATTTAACCGAATCTTCTTCGTCATTGTCATCCTTGCACGCCATAAGCTTAGGGAGGTCTGTGGGGGTTCTTCGAACCTTTTTGGATGGGGTGGTGTATTCCAGACAGTCTTGGGCGGAATGGCCCTTCTTCCGGCATTGGAAACACTTCCCCTTTTTGAAGCATTCTTCTCGTTCCTTCGGGGTGAGCTTGGCAAGCTTGATGGCATCTACGTCCATGGCGTTGGGGTCCTTCTCTTCTTTCCAGGAGGAGGAGTGGGAGGGGGTGTACAGATAGTAGGCGGCGGGCTTCTTGTAGCGCTTGTTGATCTTAGTGGTGCGTTTCATCTAAGTGTCGAAGGTCATGATTTTCTTATACCAGTCTTCGACCATGGTGGGTACTGTGTCCATACTGTAAACTTTCTCCATGAGGGTGGATGTGATGCCCGCAGAGAAGTAGTTGATAAGGACATTGTCATCAGTGATCTTTGAGATGGTGATGCAGTTTCTAAAGTCTGCAGTGTAGGTGGTGAGGGATGGAGAGAAGACACCATCTTTCTTCTTGATCATTCACTTGGTAGCGAGCCAGTTGATAGCAGAACCAATAGTGTCGGACTGCTTGAACGTCTTGTTGAGCTCGACAATGAAGTCAGTCCAAGTTCCTAGGGTGAATACTCCCAGGTTGGAGTACTTAGATTCTCTGAAGGTGTCGGCCCAGGTTTGAGCGGACCCTTTGGTCATGTAAGACAACACGTAGGCGATACGCTTTGCTTCGGAGTTGTAGACCTTGTTGTTGATGGTGAGGTACAAGGCTACACTCTGTAACCACGGTTGAGCTTTCGACAAGGTACCATCGAAGGCTTCAGGAGTCCCAAGGCGGAGTTCAGTGGGTTTCAGTGGGGTGGACATGGGTGGTCTGGGGAATGGTGGTAGAGGTGGCAGGTTAGGAGGAAGTGGGGGAGGAGCGGGGTTGAGAGGTGGGAAGGGAAATGGGTTGTTCCATTGAACTGGGGTGGGGGACGGAGGTGTGGGAACTCTAGTGAGAGTTGCCGTGGTGGAGAGGTTGTGAGAAAGTTCTCGGGCTAAGGTTTGAGTGGCTTTGGCTTTTGCCGGGGATGGTAGAAGTTCGTCAGAGTTCAAGGATGACTCAGATTCTTCAGTAGAAGAGTGTTCCGAGTGTTCTGGGGGAGGAATTCTCCATGCAGAGGTTGATGGTGGTAACTGAGGGTGAGTGCTCCTCCTTGGGTTCGGAGGTGGTCGAGAAATGGTAACTACGTGACGGTAGCATGATTTTGGTACGCTAGAGTTTTGTTATGCTTGGCCCGGGTAGGGACGAGTGTGCCTCTGTGGTTGAGTTCGAGTTGCTATATGAAAAAGAACCTTCCTGAAGGATGGGGTTCTACCACAGACCTTCGATGGGTGATGCTCATGAAGAGACCAACTACCAGGGAAGGGACTAGGGTCAGGGGCGTTAGCCTGTAGGGTTGAGGGGACTTATATGTCTGGCCGAGTATGAGTTGGAGTCGCAGATGGGACAGGGATGCTGACCAACTAACGTGAGTTAGAAGGGAATCGAGGAGGTGACACAGAGATTGGATTCCAAGTACTTAGGTGGAAGTACAAAGGAACTCTAGCATGAGGATCTCTAGTGCTATGACTTGAATATAAGTATCGTAGGGTTTGCATAAGGGCAGGCTTAGTAGTGCTGCCTTGGGATACATGAGTCAAGACGAGTCAGAATGAGTCATGGAGGAAACAGTGACTAAGCAGAGTGACAACTGGGCGGAAGCGAAGAGCGGAAAGGGAACTGGTTGGCACGAGAACAAGAAAGGTCACTGTAGACGAAAGAAAAGGTAGTCCGAGAGGGTATGATCATAACACCGCCCCTTCTCTCATCTGTCAGTCAATCTCATCACTGATCTCCCACATGTTGGGGATTTTGACTCTGTCATGGTCATGGTCGACCATGGGCTTAGTAAGGGGATCATTGTCGTGCCTTGCACCAAAACAATCAACTCCACCGGTATCACCCAGCTCTTTTTCAACAACGTCTTTAAACATTTCAGTCTTCATGACCGACTAGTCTCAAATCGAGGGCCAAACTTCACATCAGCATTTGCAAGGGAACTAGCCTGCCTCTTGCAATATGACATCAACCTCTTCACCGCCTACCACCCTCAAACTGATGGCAAAATGGAGAGGTACAACCAAGAGCTCAAAACTTACCTCTGCATCTTCTGCGATGGCCAGCCCCACAAATGGCTGGAACTCCTCTCTATTGCCAAATTCTCTCACAACTCGGCAATCCACTCTGTCACTGAAAAATCCCCATTTTCCCTTTCCTCGGGTATGAACCCCGATCCTATCCCCCTTTAGGAAAAACCTTCCTACCCTCCCTCGAGCAACGGCTCTCCCACATTGAGGATGCATGTAAAGAAGCTGAAGCTGCCCACAAACTGGCCCAACTATACATGAAAGAACAAACTTTCTCTCAGTTCCAACCATGGAAAGTAGGAGAAAAGGTCTGGCTAGACACAAAGAACCTCAAACTTCAAGTCCCCTTCAGAAAACTCTACCCAAGATGCACCTGACTATTCAAGATCACCCAGGTGGTCTCTTCCGTCACATTCCGACTAAAACTCCCAAAACAATGGAAGGTCCATGACATGTTCCATGCCACCCTTCTCATGCCCTATCGGGAGACACCGGAACATAGCCCAAATTTCAAATGCCCACCTCCAGAACTTATTGGAGAAGAAGAGGAATACCGGGTCAAATCAGTAATCAACCATCAGGGAAAACCAGGTCAAAGGCAATACCTCATCCACTGGGATGGCTATACTGATGTTGAGCAGACTTGGGAGCCAGAAGGGAATTTGCAAAATGCCAAAGCAGTCCTGTCTGCATATAAAAAGCACAATGGACTTTGAATTGCTCCTTAAAACCCAATGACCATCTTCCCCTCCATCACCACTCCCATTGCCCTCTCCACCCAGCTCCACCGTCTCACCCCTTTTGCTTGTCACCTCCTCTATGTGCATCCATTTGTGTTCACATTTGTCGGCAAGCAGGAGGGGATGGGGTGAGGGCCAGGAATGGGTGGGATTAAGCAAGGATGAGGACAAGGGCAATGCGATCACAATCATTCGTGTTTGTAGATGAACAGGAGGGGATGAGGAGTTGATGACTTGTTGGGGGCGTTGGGGGATGTGATATTGACAAGGGAGATGGCAATGCGATCACGCATGTCATTTGCATCGAGAAGGTTGCCAGGGGTGATGCTGTTGTGGCAAGCAACCATGAGGGCACATGATCGATAGAGGAGGGTGTTGGCAGCATCATTGGATGCACCAAGGACATTGAGGAGGTCAAGGGGGGTGGCAGCATCATTGGACGTGCTGTTTCCATGGTGTTCAACGTGTTTGGCACCTGTTTTGGTGCACAAGGGACGAGGGAGGAATAGGATGGCAACAGACATGATGCGAGGGTGTCAACAAGCTTGACGGGCATGTCGACAATGTTGAGGAAGTCAAGGAAGGCGGCAGCATCATTTAGAGATCAGCACGGGTATGGGTAACCCACAATGGGTCATGGGTTGGGTACTCATGGATATGGGTATGGGTTGCCATTGGGTGACCCATCAACCTGTGACCCATGACCCATATACCCATACCCAAATATGGTAAGTCACAGCTTGAGCAGCGCATGACTCAGCACTCACATCACCTCTCCCTCACTCAATGTTCAACATCAACCCCAACCCAACCTAGCCCTTGCCCGTTCACATACAAATGCGAACATGAAAGATGACTTCACATTCATGTTCATCGCCATCTCCTTGCTCCCTCGTCTCTCACGCGCTGAAACAGGTGCCGAACACATCAAACACCACGAAAATGGCACGTCCAACAATGCTACCACCTTCCTCGACTTCCTCAATGTTGTTGACATGCCTATCGAGCTTGTTGACACTCTTGCATCATGTCCATCACCATCCTGTCGCTCCCTCATCTCTTGTACGCCGAAATGTGTGCTGAACATGTTGAATACCATGAAAACGGCACATCCAATGACGCTGCCACCTTCCTTGACTTCCTCAATGTTGTTGATGTGCCCGTCAAGCTTGTCGACACCCTCGCATCACGTCCGTCGCCATCCCCTCCATCGTCCCTCATGCACCAAAACAGGTGCCAAACATGTCGAACACCACAGAAATGGCATGTCTAATGACGCTGCCAGAACACATCAAACACCATGAAAACAGCACGTCCAATAACACTGCTGCCTTCCTCGACTTCCTTAACATTGTCAACATGCCCGTCGAGCTTGTTGACACCCTCACATCACATCCATCGCCATCCCCTCACTCCCTCATCCCTTGTGCACAAAAACAGGTGCTGAACACATTGAACACCATGGAAATGGCACATTTAATGACGCCGCTGCCCCCCTCAACCTCCTCAACATCCTTGGCGCATCCAATGATACTGCCAACACCCTCCTCCATCGATCATGTGCCCCCATGGTGGCTTGCCACAACAGCATCGCCCCAACGTGTATGATTACATTGCCATCTCCCTTGTCAACATCACATCCCCCAATGCCCCCAACAAGTCATTGACTCCTCATCCCCTCCTGTTCATCTACAAACATGAATGATTGTGATTGCATTGCCCTTGTCCTTGTCCTCGCTCAATCCCACCCATTCCTGGCCCTCACACCATCCCCTCCTGCTTGCCTATAAATGCGAACGCAAATGGATATGTTTGCGTTCATATTTGTATGCAAGCAGTCATTGTACACCCTCACCTGCACCAGTGCTACCCATGGGTAAACCTGTTGCAGGTAAAGACCCACGCACCCATGAGGAGTACCCATGAACATTGGGACCCATGGGTTCACAGGTATGGATTTGGCACAGGTTGGGTATGGGTTGGAGCCCCAGTGCTGATCTCTAGCATCATTGGATGTGCTGTTTTCGTGGTGTTCGACGTGTTCCGGCAGCATCATTAGACATGCCATTTCCGTGGCATTCAATGTGTTCAGCACCTCTTTTGGTGCACGAGGAACAAGGGAGGGGATGGCGATGGATGTGATGTGAGGGTATCGACAAGCTCGATGGGCACGTCGACAATGTTGAGGAAGTCAAGGAAGGTGGCAGCATCATTGGATGTGCTGTTTTCATCATATTCGACGTGTTCGGCACACATTTTGGCATATGAGAGATGAGGGAGCAATGGAATGGTGTGGACATGATGCGAGGGTGTCAACAAGCTCAATAGGCATGTCAACAACATTGAGGAAGTTGAGGAAGGTGGCAGCATTGTTGGACGTGCCATTTTCATGGTGTTTGACATCAGCACCCATTTCAGTGCACAAGAGATGAGGGAGCAAGGAGATGGCAATGAATGTGAACATGAAGTTGTCTTTCACATTCGCATTTGTACATGAACGGGTGAGGGCTAGGTTGGATTGGGGTTGATGTTGAACATTGAGCAAGGGAGAGGTGATGTGAGTGCTGAGTCATGTGCTGCTCAAGCCGCGACTTACCATATTTGGGTACAGGTATATGGGTCATGGGTCATGGGTTGATGGGTCTCCCAATGGCAACCCATACCTGTATCTGTGCATATCCGACCCGTGACCCATCACAGGTTACCCGTACCCATGCTGATCTCTCTAGGCATATGTATCGGAGTCCATAGCGCACTCAGAATATAAGTAGGTCCCAAAGTAAACCGGGAGGGAACAGAATGGAACCTAAGACTACAGCCTCAGTGGGTGATAACAGAAGGTCAGATATAAATATGAAATAGAGTTGAGACAAACCAGGATCGGGTAAGGTAGGATCACGAGGCAGTGCATAAAGAGAGCACTGCCAAGGAGATAGTGTCTATGCAAGGCAATGTAAGTAAAAGGAGAAAAGAGTCCAGCATACTGCTTAGAAGATGGTGTCCATCGCCTCCATGATAAGACTGTTCCCCTCGGCATCATAGTGGTCGAAGCTGAAGAGCTCATCCCACTGGCTTTGAGGAATTTCTGTGTCCAGCTGGAAGTTTGTCCACAAGTCCTGTGATGTAAATGAAGGAAAAGATAGGGGGTCCTCCCATTCTGTAACAGGCTGTAGAGGGTAGACAAGAGTAACCACTGATCTGCTGTCAAGGACCCACCAGCTAGTGTACCTATATCAGTTGGAAGCTTGCCATATGAAGTCAGAACAACAAACTGAAGCACAATTTTGTTAGTATTCTCACTATGTGTAAGACTTATATCTGAAAGCATCTCATATAACTTGGCAAGCTCATGATTAGGGTGAAGTATCTTATTTTGAACCCAGATATTGTAAAAGTGAGTCTTGATGAGACCTGTGAAGGGGTGCAGGTTTGGTTATAATAAACAGAGTATAAAGAAAACACACATAGAAACAGATTATGCATTGGATCAATAATGATCTGCCTGATAATGTCAAAATAGGATAATCTTGCTAGCTGTGTGTAGTGTGTTGGAAACTCTTTGACAAAATTCTTTCTTGCCATTGGTGTTTGAAGTGATTGATACTGCTCTCCTAGCATATGATGTTCTTCATTTGTCCCAGGTATAAATGCTATTTACAGTTAGCACCATGCAAAGAAAAACCAGTAATACTCTGAGTCACCTTCATGCTCAAACACTGTTGGTTTTTCCTTGTTGTGCAATGATATCCAGCATGTTGTACAGAAATTAGTGTGAGAATGAGATGTAAAACCACTCATTTTATG
This sequence comes from Boletus sp. MG55, assembly GCA_003313885.1. Lineage (NCBI taxonomy): Eukaryota > Fungi > Basidiomycota > Agaricomycetes > Boletales > Boletaceae > Boletus > Boletus sp. MG55. The sequence continues at coordinate 125,058 of QGOI01000179.1, read as the reverse complement.
TGCTGCAGGCTTATCACAGATAATGGCAATCAGAATAATGCAAACAAGGTGACCTAGAACAGAGTTGGAACTATATAGTAATCAAACTATAACAAGAAAACAATTCTTACCTTGTGGACATGATTCTATTGGAATCTTGATGCCAAACTTCCATAAACAGAGCAAGTTTGTAATAATTGATCAGAGAAATTGTTGGATTTGGTCAGAATTCTGTTTCTTTGGCCCTTGGAGGATACCAGTACACATGAGATTCAATGTGTGGTATCTATCAAGAGGAATTGATGGCATAGTAAATATCAGGAATGACCCTACTAGTGAGCAAACTTACCAGTACTCTGGTGGTAGATTACATGTTGAAAACAACATGGGACAAGAGGAGTGGGAAGATATGATATTACTGTGGATGTCAGAGAACCTAGTAGTAGACAAGCTAGTAGTTAGGCTTTATTAAAATTCAGAGAGAACACACCTGTCTATACCCAAGTCGATATCAATTTTAGTTCACTGTTTGGTCCATATTTCTCATGTGGCAAGTTTAAGAAGAAGCGGCATTCATCTGGTTTCTTGAGGTGGCAACAGCATATATCACCATCAAATATGTCAGTGTACACATCATCTGTACATGGCTTTTGATGCCATTCATCTAGAAAAGCTTCAATTCCAGGAATCTTGAGCATGAACGGATTTGTGCCAAGAGTTATAGATAAGAATACTTGAGAACTGGTGTCTTAGCTTGAGCATTTCCATGGCTGGTGAGATTGGATTTGAACAGGGGGATATTGCACATAGTACAGTTATCTTGGCAATAAAGAGAGCTGGTTGGGGGATAAACTTCAAGACAGTTTGAACAAATAGGAAGAAGGGTAATGGATTTGTTGAGATCAAGAACATGATGGGAGGACTGGAGAGTAACAAATGGACTTGCAACCATTGGGGCAACTATAAGTAGAATGCAACTAAGGATGGCAAGGAGGGCATTACAGGTGATGTGTGAAAGGTGAAACTGCAAGTTGAGCCAGGAAATAACTGCATAGATCGTCAGGAGATGGTGAGGTATCTGAGATAGTTCATTATCATCTGAATGGAATGTATCTGGAAGTACAAATGGATCCAGATTATCTTCATCAGGTATAGCATTAACACATGGAGCTTCTCCATTGTGTTTTTTATCAAGACCTTCCTCCTGATTGTTTTCATCAGCCTCATTGAAAAGGTCCAGTTCTTTGCCATACTGTGCCTCAACTTGTCAAGATCGACTTGTCTATTATCTATGATCCTATTCATCTCCCATTCAAAAATGTGCTGGTTTGAATCAATAGGTAGAATATGTACTTCATGAGCAGTAAGGGATCATGCACCTGCAGAGAAAGCTTGATTGATTGGCATATAGTGATCAACTGCAGTGAGAAGCACTTGGGGGCTATGAAAGTTTGGTCCAAGGTTAGGCAGAGCACTGTTGAATATCATAATGTCAAGGTCTGCCTGTGTAAGGGATCCATAATCAAGCATTTCCTGCTTAACCACATAGTCTGATATTGCAGGGGGATCAGGAAACACCATTTGAGGGAGCAAAGGAGGGGAAGAAGGGTGTATCACATTTGGTACAGAACAAGAAATGGGGCTTGTATCATGTTGAGCAGATGGTACAATTTATTTTGACTGAATTGCACACTGGAGGTAATCTTGAGCATGGATCATGTTTTGTCGCAAATCACTTTGCCTATGAGTGTATGCAATACTTGTATCAATCAGTTTACCATTGCAGTGGTGTGTGCTGCATGAACAGCATACAAGAGGCAGCATGGAGTGCTTGGAGGATGTGAAAGTTGATGGAAGAGCTTGCAATCACTGGATATGGCAACACGACTTGGTAGGAAGTAAATATAAGCTTGATTTTAATCATTGATACAACAAAAAAAGGTATCTAGTCAGTCAACAACTAGGATTGTTTGAGACATTTCTTGGAGGGGAAAGCTGTGGTTTGCATAACCTTGTTCCTTGCTCTGTCACTAGAAAAATACTTGATAAAGGTCAGTGAGATGGAGAGTAAGAAAGAATAAATATACCAACATCAGGAAAAACCTTTCACTGATCATTTACCAAAATACAATATATTTTCAGAAATATCTAGATAATATCTCATATTTCTTGTTTTTTCACTTTTTTATCAAATATTTTGGATTTTTTAACCTTCCTTGATAATTATCTGGATTTCTTGTATAATTCCTGGTATTTTCAAGTAATTTCAGCTAAAATACTATGTTAATTATCACAATAACTAAAATAAATAAATCATACTACCTTCTAAAATATCTACTAGTTATGTACTACTATTAGATGTAATCCAATTAAGCTTACTATGTACATACTAATACTTTATCCTAATACTACTACAATTTGTATGTAGTCCCCTATTATGCCACTAATTAAAGAGTACTATGCTTAACATTACTCATTGAATAGCATACAAAGTATTCAAAGACTTAATACCATAGTTAATATAACTGATCAGAAGATGTATATAACCCATTAGCCAAATACAGGTACACTTTGGATACACTTTGACTACACTTTGGATATATTCTGAGTACACTTTAGATATACTTTGGGTATACTATGACTACACTTTGACTAACCTTGAGTACACTTTGAGTACACTTTAACTAACTTTGGGTACACTCTGGGTACACTATGATTGCACTTTGACTAACCTTGAGTACACTTTGAGTACACTTTAACTAACTTTGGGTACACTTTGCACACACTTTGATTATACTTTGGATATACTTTGAGTACACTTTGAGTACACTTTGAGTACAATTTATATACACTTTGGATATACATACATACTGTGACTACATTTTGGTACACTTTGAGTATACTTTGACTGTACTTTAGGTACACTTTGGATACACTTTTAGTACACTTTGGATATCCTTTGGATATACTACTCTATGTATACTTTAATATGTTTCTTAATATACTCTTGCCTATAACCAAGAACCAACCAGTCAACTAATACAACTTGGTTAGTATCTAATTAGTGTGTGATTAGTTCCTATGGGACTATTAACTATATTTCACTTATGAAATACTATGTCCACAATAATCACTTTCCTAATTAATATTAGTAATTCCCAAGAATACTTGGAAATATAACTAATTCCAACCAATTCCAACTAGTTATTTGTTCTATGACCACTATATGAACTATATCAACATCCTTTTTTTACTAATTAATATTAGTAATTGCTGAAAATACTTGGAAATACAACTAATTCCAACTAATTCACATAAATTATGTGTACTATGATCACTATGTGAACTATATCAGAATTCTTGTTTTACTAGTTAATATTAGTAATGATTGAAAATACTTGGAAATATAACTAATTCCAACTAATTATTTATCCTGGGTACCATAGGTTGACAGAAAAAACCTGATATTATCACATAAAATATCAAATATACATATTTATGGAAAATAGTAGTAATTATATGAGATTTCTGTAAATTATCAGTGGGAGGTTCTTTCTGATGAAAGGCATGACAATTCCATCAGGTTTACTCTCTGACTCTGTGTTGCTTGTCATTTGAACTGCAATGGAACATTTGTGTGGAAGTCAGGGCAAAAGAATTATGATATTGTAGAAAGTACAGTTGATTTTAATTTGTATATGAGTCTATAGGTTTCGACAGTTACTTGGACACTTTCTTTGAAGTCAACAGAGATATTCTCAACCTTTGAAGGGAGTTGCAGGGTGAGAATATTTACATCTGGACCTGGAGCATCTCTCACAGCTGTGCTCTCAATATTCCTCATGGAGGTGGAGGTTAGGGACTTAGTAGGAAAAAAAGTTATGGAACTCACAAGATCAAAGCATAGATGATTAATACAAGATGGGATTACAAAGGAAGTTGGCTTGGATTAATGGAAGGATATAGAGATATGTAAATGGGGATAAAAAGAATTGAGGCTAGTATTCACTTTGGTATTGATTTGTGATAGATTTGGCATCTCTGACTAAGCAGACCTAAGACTTTGAGGTGGGGGGGTAGGCTCAAATGCCCAGTATTAAAACCCTCAGATTAGGCTATGATTCCATTTATTTTTATTCCAAGATAGGAATATTCAACTAATATGCTCTTTTTATGCTCTTTTTATTTTTCCATTTCCACAGTGATTGTGGCTGATTGTGGCTGCTATTTGTTTACCACTATTTACAATCATTCAACTTAGGCCTCAGAGTCCACTGTTCTGTCTCTCTGGTTACTCACAGTTGACTCTAGTGCCCCTAAAATCCCCCTATTGAGTGGCTAGTCCACTCCTAAAAGCTTCCAGCTCCTATTAGGTTATGAGCCCTGCACTCTAAGCTCTCATCACTCAAGATCACCTCACATTGACACCTCTCATTTAATTCCCTGTTCTCAGATATCATATAATATTTACTCCATTACTCCAATTATTGCTTTTCATCATGGCTTTGGAGCAACACCATTCCCATTGCATCTTACCACTCATTGACACCAACTACACCACCTGGAGTGAGGAGATGAAGGCCCTACTTTACTCAAAAGGTCTCTGAAGACCTATGAATAAAAAGGATACTTATCCTACCTCCACTGGAACTGATCAAGATGCTTGGGACATCAAACAGGACAAGGCTACAGGCAAAATCATGCTCAACATCTCATCTAATCAGAGGATCCACATCAGGGAGCATCAGGACAACCCAACTGCTGCTTGGAATGCCCTTAGGACTCTCTATGTCCAGCAGAAGGCTGGAACCTGCTTTGTCACCTATGATGAGTTCTTTAGCATCAGAAAGTGTCCTGAGGAGTCCCTTACTGCCCTTATTGCTTGTATTGAGCAGGCCATGTCGAAGATCAAGGAACTTCGCACTTCTACCTTCAATATGAAGAGTCTGAATGATGAACTTACTTGCATGGGAATGATTCAAGCCCTTGCATCTGACTACTCCCATTTTACCTTATCCCTCACCCTCCTCACTGATCTTGACAAGGACAAGGTGAAGGCTGCATTCCAGACCAAAGAAATCCATTGTCATCCCCATACTGATGCTACCTCTGCCAAATCTGTCCTCTTCATGACTACAGGAATGTGTACTTGTAACCCCACCTCACCCTGCTCCTTCTATGAGACATCTGGCCACTGCCAGTGCAAGTGTTTTGCTTTCGAGCATGCTAGGAATGCCTACAAAACTACTAAGGGCAAGGGTAAGAAGGTGAACTCTGCTCAGAAGACTTCCTCTTTCTCATCATCAAACCCATCTCCATCTGCCACTCCTACTCCAGCTACAGCACATTCCATCCAAGCCTCTCCTGATGTCATTGAACATGCAGGAAATGCAAGTACTCATTCCAGTGATCCATCTCTTCACTTGTCATTGTCTCTGATTCATTCTGATTTTGATTGGAATGCAGGCTCAGGCACCACTGCTCATATGACCCCTCATCGCCACTGGTTGCACACATATACTCCAAAATGTATGCCAATCAAGCTAGCTGACAATATAATTATCTACTCTGCTGGTATTGGATCTGTGGTATTCCATCCTGTTATTGAGGGAAAGTGGTCTAGAGTCATCAAGTTCAGTCAAGTCTTGCATGTCCCAGAGCTTCGCAACAATCTTTTTTTTATCCTATATCTTACCAAGCATGCTAGCTTCATTGTTAATATAGACTCTGCTCACATGATGTTCTCTTCACCTCTCACAGCATCACTATTCATTGCCCCCATCAGGGACAACAATGCTGTGTTCTTAGCTGGCATGACTGAGTCATTTTGGAAGGTGGTGCATCCAGCAACATCTGTACCACTGTGTTATGCTTCAACCTGAAGTGAACAAATAATGCTGGACCAGCAGGTCAAGTTATGTGTGTTCCTGCATCCTGAAGAGGTATTCCCGAATGGCTATGGCAGCAATGACTCTTGAGTCACTGAGGCTTCCAAGCACCGTCTATGGGCAAAGGCACATGCTGAAACTAAGTTGACCCAGAAAGGGAAGACTTCTCAGAAGGGCTGAGATCCAAGGAGATGTGGAGGTTGAACGAAGGAGCTCAGCATGGCTTCTTGACACTAGGTGGTAGATTGTGTAGATCAAGGTAAGATATATGAGAGAAAGAAGCAGGCCTTTTATAGGCCCTACGTATCGGAGTCCATAGTGGACTCAGAATATAAATAAGTTCTGAGGTAAACTGGGAGGAAACAGAACAGAACCTAAGACTACAGCCTTGGTGGGCAATAATGAAAGGTGAGATATAAATATGAAATAGAGTTGGGACAAACTGGGATCAGGTAAGATAGGACCACGAGACAGTGCATGAAGAGAGCACTGCCGAGGAGATAGTGTCTGTGTGAGGCGATGTAAGTGAAAGGGGAAAAGAGTCCAGTGTACTGCTTAGAAGACAGTATCCATCACCTCTGTGGTAAGGCTGTTCCCCTTGGCATCGTAATGGTTGAAGCTAAAGAGCTCGTTCCACTGGCTTTGAGAAATCTCTGTGTTCAGTTGGAAGTCTGTCCACAAGTCCTGTGATGTGAATAAAGAAAAAGATAGGGGGTCCTCCCATTCTGTAACATTACCCCCATTGTAGCCCTAAGGTACCACCTCAGAACAAATCTCCTCCTACATCCTCATAGTTGGTGGGGTCGTCCCACTCAGGTTCATCTCCCTGTTTGATACACCAGGTGGTACCATGATCAGCAGCCCCATAGCGTTGGCAAGGGGCCCAGGAACAGGCATATTGAGGGTCTCCTGGGGCTGCATTGGAGCAGTAAGGGCAGATTTATTGGGGGCAATCCATGTGAAGATGTCCAAGTTGATGGCACTTAAAGCATCGGATGACGCAACGACATTTGGTGCAAGGGTTGGTGAAGGCAAAAGAGGATCCCAAAGCAGGTTCACCACTATCAACCATGGTTGTTGGAACATCATGGGCATTAGGGGGAGGAGTGGGAAGGGAGTGGCTAGGACTGGCGGGGCAGCTCTCTAGGATTCCTCCCAGTGAAGCAGGAAGGGTGGAAGCATGGAAGGATAGACCGTAGGTGAAGACCTAAGCCCCCTTTCTCTTGATTCTTTTGGCAGGGATAGTGGGTGCAGGAGAAGAGGAGACAGGTAGTGAGGGGGAGGGTCTAGGAGTAGCTCCTCCAATCCTAGTGGGGATAGGGGAGACAGAGTTGTCAGAGGTAGGAGAGGAGACGACTGTCGTACTAGCAGAAGAGACAAGGGAGGGGAGTCCGCTAGGGAGAGGAGGCCTGCTATTGCTAAGTCCAGTGTGGACTGTTCCTATGCCAAGGAGGTTGCTAAGGTAGGCATGGAAGTGGGGGTGGGCATGGTCATCGTAGACTTCATCTCGACAGAAGAGGTCCCCAGGGAGGGATTCTTGGATGGGGTAGAGAAGGGCATTGATGGTGGATAGGGGAAGCAGTACAATGGATAGGGTGAAGTGGTGGTCATGGAGGAGTTCCAGGATGACTTCTTTGGTTTCCATGATGAGTTGCTCAATAGCAAGAACAAGGGATAAGGATCCAAGTGGTTCCTGAACAGGGGAATCTGTCTGGTCCCAGGAGGCCCTTGTGAAAAGAAATCGAAGGAAGGAGTAGTGGTGGTAGAGGGTGCAGAGGTTGACAAGTGTGTCATCTGCTGAGAAGAACAGAATATTCTGGAGCAAAGTGAAGGCTTCGGGGCTTTCGATGACCAAGGCATAGAGGAGGTGGCAAGCAAAGGGGGTGAGACAGTGGAGTTGGGTGGAGAGGGCGATGGGAGTGGCAACTGAGGGGAAGATGGCCATTGGGTTTTAAGGAGCAATTCAAAGTCCATTGCGCTTTTTATACACAGACAGGACTGCTTTTGTGTTTTGCAAATTCCCTTCTGGTTCCCAAGTGTGCTCGGCATCAGTATAGCCATCCCAGTGGATGAGGTATTGCCTTTGACCTGGTTTTCCCTGATGGTTGATTACCGATTTGACCCGGTATTCCTCTTCTTCTCTAATAAATTCTGGAGGTGGGCATTTGAAATTGGGGCCATGTTCCAATGTTTCCTGATAGGATTTGAGGAGTATGGCATGAAATACGTCATGGACCTTCCATTGTTTTGGGAGTTTTAGTTGGAAGGCGATGGAAGAGACCACTTGGGTGATTTCAAATGGTTCAGTGTGTCTTGGGGAGAGTTTTCTGGAAGGGACTTGAAGTTTGAGGTTCTTCGCGTCTAGCCAGACCTTTTCTCCTACTTTCCATGGTTGGAACTGAGAGAAAGTTCGTTCTTTCATGCATAGTTGGGCAAGTTTGTGGGCAGCTTCGGCTTCTTTACATCCATCCTCAATGTTGGAGAGCTGTTGCTCAAGGGAGGGTAGGAAGGTTTTTCCTAAAGAGGGGTATGATCGGGGTTCATATCCAAGGATAAGGGAAAATGGGGATTTTCTGGTGACTGAGTGGATCGCCAAGTTGAGGGAGAATTCAGTGATAGAAAGGAGTTCCAACCATTTGTGGGGTTGGCCATCACAGAAGATATGAAGATAGGTTTCAAGTTCCTGATTGTATCTCTCTGTTGCACTGTTGGTTTGAGGGTGGTAGGCAGTGGAGAGGTTGATGTCATATTGCAAGAGGCAGGCTAGTTCTCTTGTGAATGCTGATGCGAAGTTTGGCCCTTGATCTGAGACTAGTTGGTCATGGAGACTGAAACATTTGAAGATGTTGTCGAAAAAGAGCTAAGCAATACCAGTGGAGTCGGTTGTTTTGGCACAAGGCATGACAATGATCCCCTTATTAAGCCCATGGTCAACCATGACCATGACAGAGTTGAAGTCCCTGATGCGTGGGAGATTCGTGATGAGATCCACTGAGAGATGGGAGAATGGGCGGTGGTGGCAAGGGGGAGGGGAACAACTGGAGGAACAGTGGGGTGGGTCTGGACCTTGTAGGCCTAACAGGTAGCACACCCGGTGACGTAGCGATAGATGTAGGTGGCAAGCCCAGGCCACCAATAGTCCTTTGAGAGCAAGGCAATGGTGCAGAGGTGACCACCATGGCCCCCTTCCAGGGAGCTGTGGGCAGCTTCCACAAGGTCCTTGCGAGCAACTTCTGGGACATAGAGCTGTCCCTTGAAGTATAAGCGGCCCTCCTCATATGTCCAGTCATGGTGTATGGTGCGTTTAAAGAGGGGTTCTGCACTGTCCATTTCCTCGATGGTCTTGAGGACGAGCAGGTCCGAGGTGGAGGAATCCTTGATGTTGTTCATGAGGGCGAGATTGATCATGCGAACATGGTGTTGAAACGTGTTGCCCAGCAGAAGCTGTACTTTGGCATTATCTAGCCCAGTTTCCACTCCATCCTTTCTGGAGAGGGTATCCACAGGTCCCATCTGGGTACCCAGGAGGGCTACATAATCCAAGTCAAAATCCTGTAAGAAGAGAAGCCATCAGGCTTGTCTTTGTGAGAGTTTCCTAGGGTCCTTGAAGTAGGTCAGATTCTTGTGATCTGTAAGAATAGTGACTGGGAATTTGGAGCCCAACAGGTGTTGGTACTATTCTTCAAGCCTGTGAATGACTGCGAGGAGTTTGTGATCATAGATGTCATAATTTCTCTGTGCGGAGAGAAAGTTTCAGAGTAATAATCACAGGGTTTAAGATCCCTGTTGTGATTCTTCTGCATTAACACTCCTCCACATGCCATAAGTGAGGTGTCGGTCATTAGGGTGAATGGTCATTTATGATCAGGGAAGGCCAGGATGGTTCCAGAAGTGAAGGCATCCTTGAGGATATCAAAGGCTTTTTGTTGGGAGTCAGTCCATAAGAAGGGGGAGTCCTTCTTGGTAAGGTGGATGATCAGACCAACAATAGAGAAGAAGTCAGGGATAAACTTTCTGTAGAAGTTACAGAAGCCGAGTAAGGATCGGACTTCTTTGACGCCTTGTGGGGCTGGCCAGTCCCTAATTGCTGAGAGTTTGGTAGGGTCCATCTCAACACCCTTGTCATGGACAATCATGCCTAGGTATTTGACACTATTGATATCAAATAGGCATTTCTCCAATTTGAGGTACAGTTCATGTTCTTTGAGTCTCTGAAGGACTTTCTTGGTGCATTTGGCATGGATGGCAGGGTCAGAGGAGTGAATGAGGAGGTCATCCATGTAGATGATGAGCCAACCTTCTGCAATGTAATCGCAGAAGATATCATCCATGAATGCCTGAAAGGTTGCCGGTGAATTGCAAAGTCCGAAGAACATGATGTTTGGCTCAAAGAGGCCAAAAGGAGTGATAAAGGCAGCCTTCCAACAGTCTTCTGGTTGTATCAGGATGTTGTTGTATCCCCAGTGAACATTGAACTTGGTGAAGATGCTAGATCCCCATAGCTTATTTATAAGTTCTGAAATAAGGGGGAGGAGGTAGGCGTTCTTGATAGTTCCTTCATTGAGGTGGTGATAATCCTGGCAAGGGTGAAGTTTCTTGCCATCCTTTTTTTGGACAAAGAAGAAGGGGGCTGCTTGGGGGGATTTGGAAGGGGAAATCTTTCCAGATTTGAGGTTTCATTGATAAACTCTTTGCATACTTGTTGCTCAAGGGGGTTGAGCGGGTAATTCTTTGCCCATTTTAGAACGAAAGAGTCCTTGAGTTCTATCCCATGGTCATATTGTCTAGATGGCAGGAGTTTAGTTGTTTCTTTTTCCAAGAATACTTCGGAAAATTCCTTGTAGGTTAGAGGGAGTATCACATCCTTGTGCTCCACCTGTTGTGCCAGGGTGGTGGACAGTGTAGTCTGGTTAACGAAGTAGTCAGGCTTAACATCATTTTTGTGTTTTTGGAAGAGAGGGCGGTCTTCCTTGTTCTTCTGAAGGTACGAATCATAGAGATCTTGTCCTGTTTGCTCGACTTCGTTGTACCCTAGATATCTTATGAGATATCTCTGATGAAAAAGGTTTGGGTCTTCTTTGGCGGTATTCCTAAATTTGGAAGGTGTTAGGGTCACCTTTCCTTCTCTCCAATTAATCTCCAGGTTCATGATCTGGAGCCAGGGTAGGCTGAGGATAAAGTTATCCTTGCCACAGTTGAGGATTAGCAGATCCCTTTGTTTACATACCCCTCCATAGTCCAGGATAATGTTCATTTTCTCTGTGATGTCTCCAGAGCGGTTGGAGGAACCATCCATGTTCCACGCTTTGACTGGGTTGTCTAAGCGCCAAGTGGGAAGTTCTAGAGTGTTGATAGTGTCCCGGCTGATAAAGCATCTGGTTGCTCCGCTGTTGATGAGTGCATGTAGTCCAACAATTTGCCCTCCCTTTTTCCAGATAGAGATTGGGATCTAAATGGAACTCGATTTCTTTCCAGAAATAAATACAGGGGCAATAGTAACGGAAGTACCAGGCATTGGCCCTGGACTTCCTTCTAAAAATGTGCTTGAGCCTTGACATCATTGGTATTGGACTTAATGTGGGTTTCCACAGAGTCCACCTTGTCTTCAGGGGTTTCCCATGATGGGGAAGGGTCTTCTTGGAGGGGTTGTTCATCTTCGGCTAGATTTGGATCTAAAGCCATCTTCAGAGCTCGGAGTAGCTTGTCCTTGTTGCTGCTTCTGTCAATGTTTGATAGGAAAATATCGATATCTGGATCTTTTCCTTTGATAGTGACCATGCACACATGGGTTTCCTTCTTAGACCCTTTGAATTGGAATGTCTGTTCCTTTGGGTGATTCCTGGTGGAGTAGTTCTTCTTGTTGCATACGAAGCAGGTGTCATCCCAAATTCATTTGGTGCATTCTGCTGGACAGAGGAAGATCCTATCCACATTCATGGCGTTAGGATCTTTCTTGTTTCCTCCTCCATAATGGGCAATGGGCCCTTTCCTGATGGTGTGGAATCGTTTGAGTCCCCCTTCGATCTCAGAAGCTTTCTGGTCAATTTCTTCCATGTTATCCAGTTTCTTTATGGTACCGGATAGGGTAAGTTGCTTGGTGATCTCGGGGTCAATTCCATGGAGGAACCATTCCAAGTGGGCTTTCACATTGGTGATCTGGCTTCTGACCACCAAGATGGAGAAGGCTGAGATGAACCTCTCAAAGTCTTATTTGTTGTGAACATCTTGGATCAGGATTGCCAGATCTATACGAGCAGTGGCTGCAGCATCGTACAGAGAGAAGGTAGTCTGAAAAGCCTCTTGTATCTTGGTAAAGGTTTTGTTGGCAGTGGGGATGGTGGAGTCCAAGAGTTTGGACAGCCATGCTTCAGCAAAGGCCTTTCCTCAGCCTTTTGCCATCCTGTTGAGAAAGACATAGGATTGTCCTCTGTCTTGCAACTTGTTGTTGAGGGTAAAGTAACCCTTCATTGCCATGAGCCAGCAATTGGCATCATGCATTTCTCCAGAGATTCTTTGGGCAGTGCCACTTTAATTTCTCCCATTTCGTCGTCTTCTTCTTTGCTATTAGAGAGGGGTAAACTGGAGAGGGGGGAGCTGTAGGCTGAGTGGAGGACTAGGTCTGGGTCAGATGATGCAGGGGGAGGAGTGAATCTCTCAATATTGATTTCTGGGTATTCTCTGCAGAATAGTAGAGTTATGTGACCGTTGATAGGGATAGGGGTGTGGACTGGTTCTGGAGTGGGTTCTGCCAATGAGGTCTGATGTGGGCTTCCTTTTGAGAGGGAGTGGTCGACTGATGAAGAAGTGTGGGTTCTCTGGCAGGGGGTTGCCTGAGAAAATCCTGGTATCCTTTGAGATTTGTCGGAGCCAAAGGAAGAAGGCACGGCAGGTATTCCAAAAAGGGTGGAGTGGGAGTTGTACTATTGGTTCCTGTTTTCATCATCTGATGACTCAGTGTTCACAGAGAAGCATCTCGTCTTGACGAAAGTGTACTATCCATCGTGGGTAGTCCTAAATAGATCCTGGGTGGGAGCTGGGTTGGATAACACCAGTGATGTGTTCACCTTGATCTTTTGTTATGCTTCAACCTGAAGCAAACAAATAACGCTGGACCGGCAGGTCAAGTTATGCATGTTCCTGGATCCTAAAGAGGTATCCCTGAATGGCTACAGCAGTGATGACTCTTGAGTCACTGAGACTTCCAAGCACCGTCTATGGGCAAAGGCACGTGCTGAAACTACATAAGTTGACCCAGAAAGGGAAGACTTCTCAGAAGGGCTGAGATCTGAAGAGATGTGGAGGTCGAACAAAGGAGCTCAGCATGGCTTCTTGACACTAGGCAATAGATTGCATAGATCAAGGTAAGGTACATGAGAGAAAGAAGCAGGCCTTTTATAGGCCCTATGTTCGGAGTCCATAGTGGACTCAGAATATAAATAAGTCCCAAGATAAACCAGGAGGGAATGGAATGGAACCTAAGACTATAGCCTTGGCAGGCGATAATAGAAGGTGAGATACAAATATGAAATAGAGTTGGGACAAACTGGGATCAGGTAAGGTAGGATCATGAGGCAGTACATAAAAAAAGTACTGCCGAGGAGATAGTGTCTGTGCAAGGCGATGTAAGTGAAAGGGGAAAAGAGTCTAGCGTACTGCTTAGAAGACAGTATCCATCACCTTCGTGGTAAGGCTGTTCCCCTCAGCGTCATAATGGTTGAAGCTAAAGAGCTCATCCCACTGGCTTTGAGGAATCTCTGTGTCCAGTTGGAAGTCTGTCCACAAGTCCCATGATGTGAATAAAAGAAAAGATAGGGGGTCCTCCCATTCTGTAACACACTGGATCTCTTGCTTTGGCATCACAGGCTTGCCCATCATCATCTTGCTGGTGTTAAGACATTGTATGAGCACAAGCTTGTCACTGGGCTGTAATTAGATGGCAAGTCAGTACCTGATTCTGTCTGTGAGCTAGCAAAATGCATGCAAACCCATTCCCTCCATCAGAAACTCATGCCTCTCATCCACTGGAACTTGTTCATACTGATGTTTATCAAGTTTCACATCCTTCTGTGTCTCATTATCACTATTGGGTTACATTTATCAATAACTACTCCAGGTATCACTTTATCCTACCTATCAAGCACATATGAGTCAGATGTCTTCAATGCTTTTAAGTGATTCAAGGTATTTGCAGAGACCCAGTTGGAGCACAAACTCAAGGTACTATGTGATGACAAGGAAGGAGAGTATATGAGTAATTCTTTCTCAGATTTCACTACTCAGTGTGATATATTGTACCAGCACACTCCTAGGGCATGTTCTCAGCAAAATGGGGTTGCTGAGCATGCTAACAGACTGCTGTTAGAGTGAATCACCAGTATGTTACACAAGTCTGGGCTGCCATCTTCATTTTGGGGTGAAGCACTGGCTGCTCATGCATGTTTGGAACAGATGTCCCACCATTGCTGTTGATGATTCCACCCCTTTTGAGTGATGGCATGGATGCAAGCCAGGTATCTTTCATCTTCAAGTTTGGGGTTGTACTATATATGTATGTCCATCTGCAGAAGGACCAGCACTCATCTTTGGGTTCTTACTATGAAAAATGTATCTTTATAGGTTATCCTGATGGATATAAGGCATGGAAGTTCTACAATCCTGTCACCAAGTGGACCATAATCTCTGAATGTGCTGATTTCAATAAGTGCCACTTCCATGCTTGTCCCTCTGCTTGTGTTCCCATGTTACCTCCATTGTCACCATGCTTGTCTACTTATATTCCTCCTGTGGTTTTGGATGAGGAAGACTCTTTGGTGTCACCTGGTTCTATCACTGGGGGGGCCAACCAGTTCAACAGCTTCCAGCTCCAGTGCCAGCTCCAGCTCCAGCTCTACCTGTCACTCCACCTTCACCACCTCCTACTCCACTTCCTGACCCAGCTCCACCTCCTGCTGCTCCTAGTGGTCTGCCAGCACCATCACCAATTGGCATTGGTGCTAGACTGCCTGCCAGACAACACAATCCCCCTGGCCAATGGTGGAAAGTTGGTTCCAACACAACTTGATGCAGATAATTCCAATAAGGATGCTGACATGGCCTATGTTACTTCCCTTGCTGTTCCTCACTCCTACCCATGTGTCAGAAGGATGCCCAGGAGTGGCACCAGGTAGCTCTGAATGAACTCAATGCACACAGAAGCTAAATGGAACATGGGTCCTTGTTAGGGATTGGTGTGGGTAACCCTGGGGTATCTGTGATCATACCCCCACCATACCCTCAAAATATCTGTACCCACTGTGGGTTTACCCCAGGGTATCTACTAAATATGATCTCAATAATGCCAATGCAAGTTGGCCTGTAAAATATTTCCAGTGGTCATTTCACCATTTGCAATGGTTGTTTTGTATAGCTCAATTAATATATATTTTGTATTCCTCAGCCCCCTGATACATACTATTAGTACATGGTACCATACCCTCAGACACCCACAGTGAGGGTATGGGTGAGGGTATGGGTATATGAGAAGCTGACCCCCACCCATACCCTCCAGGTACCCCCACCCATGACCCTCGGAGGTTTTCCATACCCATGACAATCCCTAATCCTTGTCCCTCATCCTACAGATTGACCTGACATTGGGTGTAAGTGGGTCTTTGCTCACAAATATCATGCTGATAGTTTCTTCAATCACTACAAAGCTTGTTTACTTGCACAGGGATTCAACCAGTGTCCTGGATTTGAGTATCTTGAGGTCTTTGCTCTGACTGTTTGCCTGCCTACCCTATTGTCCTTGTGCTTGCAGCCATTCATGACTGGCACCTATGGTCTGTCAACATCTTCCATGCTTATCTGAATGGAGAGATTGACTGTGAGGTTATACATATGGAGTAGTATGCTGGGTTTGCAGAAGGTGATTGCAAGAAGCTCATCTGCAAGCTACAGAAAGTGCTATATAGTACCAAGCAGGGAGGTAATTGATGGCATCACAAGCTACACACTGTACTGGGCTTCACCCCAACCTAGTCTGACTCAGCTGTCTATATCTTCACTTTCCAGGATGTTCACATCATTTTTCCTGTCTTTGTTGATAATATGACATTTGCTTCAAAGTCCTTGGATGCTATCAAGTACATGTTGGAGGAACTGCACAAGCATTTCAAGATATATGATCTGGGATCCACTATTGAGATATTATGGATTAAGATCAACCAGAATTACTCCATTTACTCCCTCACTCTCTTCCAGTGCCAGTACTGTGTCAAGATGCTTGAGCACTTTGCCATGGTTGATTGCAAGCCTGTTAGCACTCCCATGGATCCTGGCTTGTCACTATCTTGTTCACAGCTGCCCCAGATACCAACTGAGTCAGCACTGATGCACTCCATGGATTATGGTGGTGCAGTAGGTTCCTGCAGTATTTCTCTTGCACCACTCGCTCAGACATCACCTACAGTATGCAATCAGTTAGCTTGCATCCTATACCTCCAACCCTGGTGTAGCACATTGAACCACTGTCAAGCACCTGTTATGCTATATCAAAGGCACCATGGACTATGGTATTACCTATTTCCCAGACCCTGTGACTCCTCAGCTCTTTTCCACATTCTCAGATGCAAATTATGATGGTTGCAAGGATACTGGATGGTTCACTGGTGCTTATGTTGTCAAGGTTGGTACTGGTGTTGTCTCCTGGATATTACGATCATACACTCTCAGACTACCTTTTTCTCTTTATCAACAATGACCTTTCCCTTCATGTGCCAACCAGTTCTATTTCTGTTCTTCGCTTCCACCTGGTTGTCATCCTGCTTAGTCACCATTTCCTTCATGACTCATCTTGACTCATCCCAACTCATGTACTACCAAATGCAGCACTTCTAAGCCTACCCTTATGTCACTCCTCCACTACTTATATCTGAGCCATAGCACTAGATATCCTTATGCTAGAGTTTCTCTGTACTACCATACAGTTACTGGAATCCAATCTCTGTGTCACTCCTCAATTTCCTTCTAAACTCCCTCAGGTTTAGTTGGTCAGCACCCTCAAACTTAGTCTCTTCCTTAGTTGTTGGTCTTTTCATAAGTACCACCTACAGGAAGCCCATAGAGAAGTCATACCATCCCTGGTAGACTCTTTTCATATAAAACCTTTGAACTTCAACCACAGAGGCTTGATTGTCCCTACCCGGGCCAAGCGTAACACTGGATGTCGAAGTATCAGCCCATCATTGCTCTCTTCACCACTGAGGCTGAATACATTGCTGCATGTGAAGCTAGAAATGAGATTGTCTGGATGTGCAAGCTGCTCAAGGAGTTGGGCTTTGCTCTTGCTATGCCCTTTGTCCTGCATATTGACAACCAGTCTGCCATTCAGGTGGTGAAGCATCCAGAACATCATGGGTGGATGAAGCAGTTGGACTTTCATTGGTTTTGACTGGGAGATGTGGTAGATAAGGGTATCATTTCACCCAAGTTTCTCCCCACTGATCAAATGCTTGTGGATCTATTGACAAAGGCTTTGCCATGTGTCAAGGTGGAAGGTTTCTGCCAGATGCTCAGCCTGGCTAGAGTGATTGGTAGAGTTGCACAATCAAGGGGGAGTGTTATTGTTTTTTTTTTTTTT